>JAVIAB010000108.1:23390253-23455253 GCA_032433765.1 Megaustenia siamemsis | reverse complement strand
ATAAAATATAACAAAGAGTTCTCTACACCCATTGATATAAAAAGAGGAGTAAGTCAATGAATGCATCCTATCACCAAGCTTGTTCAATCTATACACTGAGCAAATCTTTAAAAAAATCACAGAGATGCCAGGCCTACAAATTAATGGAAAGATAATCAATAACCTTAGATATGCTGATGATACTGACCACTAGCAGAAAATCCTAAAGATCTACAACAATTCCTTAATGAGATAAGCATGACAAGCAAAAGATATGGACTGGATATAAATATCATAAAGACTAAAACTATGATCATAAACAAAGAAAGTACTCAAAACCCACAAGTGGATAACAAAATTGAAGGAATATACCTGGACACAGTTCAGAACTACAACTACCTTGGACATACTATAACCAGTGATGGAAAATGTACAACTGAAAGAAACAAAAGTATAGGGATGTCAAAAAGTAATTTTAATGTCATGAAGAACATACTAATATCAAAGCAAATAACACCAGTGCTAAAACTAAGAATAGCAAAATGTTATGTCTTCTCAACATTCCTATATCATTCAGAAACATGGACATTAGACAAGAAAACAGAACAGAGAATTGAAGCCTTTGAAATGTGGATATATAGAATAATAGGTAGAATTGGATGAAAGGAAACGAAAAGAAACGATGAAGTTTTAAAACAACTAAAAATGAAAAGAGAACTACTTAACACAATTCAAAAAAAGACAAATGCGATTTTTGGGCATGTTAAAAGACACAACAGCCTACTAAAACTAATCCCGGAGGGGAAAATACAAGGTAAGAGAGGGAGACCAAGACTAACATGGAAGAGTAACATCAAAAGATGGACAGACAAGCCTATGACAACCTGCACCATCAAAGCAAGAGACAGAGCAGAATGGCGCTCCATGGTAGACAACCTTCGTTGCGGAGATGGCACGTGATGATGATGATAATGTTGATTCTGTCGAAGGTCCTGCCGATGATGCTGAGTAAGCAGAAATTCTTTGTAGTTGTTGAAACCGCTTCTGTCTCCTTTATTTTTGTAGAGAATTCCAATCACTGAGTCTCTCATATCTTGAGGAATGGTTTTCTCTTTCCAGCATTGATGTTGTACCCCAAGCAAATGTAATGACCACTTTTGCAGAATTTGATCGGATCGGGAGAGATCCAATTTCATCTTGGCGCCTTGGGGGCCAAGCTATCTGTGGCCTTACTAAGTTCTACTACAGTTGGTTCAACGTCTAACGCTTCCATATGTGGGAGACATTGGATGGCGTCAAGGGTGTTTGGTGTAACAGTGTTGTCTATGGAATAACATGTTTAAAACTGCTCACCCATCTTTCCAGCTGTTTGCCTCTTTCAGTTATTTTATCCCCAGTGAATGACTTTAGTAATAGTGTATTTTGTTGGTCGGAGGAGGACATTCTTTATGCCACCATAGATTTCTCTTAGATTCCCTGTTTGAGATGCACCCTGGATTATGTCGCTAAGCTTGAGCCAATACTCATTTGCGCAGCGTCGAGTTGATTACTGGACTTTGTTTCTGAAAGACTGTAGAATATTCGCATTAGGTGCGCAGTTGTGATCTAAGAAGGCCGCACGTTTAGTTTCGATTACGGGTGTCATAACATGAGAGTTAGCTTCAAACCAATCGTAAATGCCAGTTTTTCAAAGATACTATCAGCATTGTTGTAGATGACATTGCGGAGCTGTTCCCATTTTTCCTCAGCGCTTTTGCCGTGTTCTTGTGTACTTAGTGACTCCTTCAGGGTGATGTTGAACTGCTCAACCGATCAAGAATGTGTTAGCTTGCTCGTGTCTATACATGGTTATTTCTTTACCTGCTTGGCGTAGCGAAACCACTTGGTGGTTGCTTGGTTTTGCAGCACTTGTGAATGGTTCAAGTCGCAGTCTGCACTGTGGTATGGCTACGTTAGGATTGCAGGTTTGAGGAGGGCGTCTAACAAGTATCAAGTCCAGCCCATGCCAGTGGTTCGATCGTGGGTGCCTCTAAGATACTATATGCTGAGGCTTAATTTAAAAAAAGAAGTACTTGTCACGCACAGGTTGTGGTAGGTGCAAAACTCTATTAAAAGTCGTTGGCCGTGGTCATTAAATTTACCAACTCCAAAGTGACCGAGATAACTTAACCACGAATTGTGGTTTGCACCAATTCTAGCATTGAAATCCCCTAGTTGAACAGTGTGATCTTGTTCTGGTATGCTATCCATGACTTCTGACAAATGTTCCTAGAAATTGTCCTTGGTTTCAGATGAAGAGCACAAGGTCGGAGGGTATACACTATGGAGGTAACTAGTCCTGCTGTTTTATTTATGAGAAGTATTAACCGCTCTAATGTATTTTGACCAAGTATAACCAGACCATTCAGAGATTTCTTTCTTAGCAAATCCCACACTGTGTTCTCTTATATCGTCGCTGCTCTTTCCTTACCAATAGAACACGTAGTCCGCCTCGTTCAGATTACCTGAGTCTGCCAAACGGGTCTCTTGAAGTGCAGCTATATCCACCTGAAGCGTTTTCAGATCATTATTGATTATGGGTATCTCTCTAACGTCGTTTATGTCGTGCACATTGTCAGACAGGCCCGCTTGCATTGTGCGGACGTTCCAGCAACCCAATCGTAGGTAAAGTTTCTTGTTTGTTGCTCTCACTTGTGTGGCAGGTGTGGATGGTAATAGTCTGAATTCGGGTTTTCTGCAAACCCCATATACCCAATGGGGAAAACAAGCAGTGACTTTAAGCGGACGGTAGATATCCAATGAAGTTGATAGACTTCTCCACAGTGGAAAGCAGCCCCTTGAGTCATGCCCTACGCCAAATGGGCAGAATGTCTTATACCGGTAACTGCTGCTTCCCATGTTGTGTTGACACCAAAATGGTGAAGCTGACGTGTCCTGGCCAGGGCGCGAGCTTGGGCAGAAAGGAAAGAGACAAGTTGTTGACCTTACAACATGTTTCTTCTGTCCACGCAGATGAGCGACCCAAAGGTCTAGCAGGGTAAGAACAGTTGGAGCCAACTGCGTTGCAGGAGTTGCCAGAGCAATGTTGAAATCAACACTGAACTGCCTCAAGGACTAGGATATTATGTATATATATATATATATATATATGTATGTATATATATATATATATATATATATATATATATATATATATATATATAATATATATATAGAGAGAGAGAGAGAGAGAAAGAGAAAGGAGAGGTATGTGGAAAGGGAAAGAGAGACAGAGGAGGAAGAAATGGAAGAACAAGTATAAGGATATTGTGGGAGCAAGGCGCCTGGCAGTAAAAGAGCGGATAACTACACCAGAATTGGTGAACCAGAAACATCTTGACTCTACACCACCTCTTTGCAGTGCCTCTAGCAAAAGACTAAATGTTCTAATCTGGCAAAGAGAGTAAAGATCGATGATTGTAGGAACCTTTATTCAAAAATGCCATGTTAAAGTCGAATGTTAAATTCGAATATTAAATTCGAATGTTAAAGTCAATGTTAAAGTCAATGGTAAATGCGAATGTTAAAGTCAATGTTAAAGACGAATGTTAAAGACGAATGTTAAAGTCGAATGTTAAAGTCGAATATTAAATTCGAATGTTAAAGTCGAATGTTAAAGTCGAATGTTAAAGTCGAATGTTAAAGTCAATGGTAAATTCGAATGTTAAAGTCAATGTTAAAGACGAATGTTAAAGACGAATGTTAAAGTCGAATGTTAAAGTCGAATGTTAAAGACGAATGTTAAAGTCGAATGTTAAAGACGAATGTTAAAGTCGAATGTTAAAGACGAATGTTAAAGACGAATGTTAAAGACGAATGTTAAAGTCGAATGTTAAAGTCGAATGTTAAAGTCGAATGTTAAAGACGAATGTTAAAGTCGAATGTTAAAGACGAATGTTAAAGTCGAATGTTAAAGTCGAATGTTAAAGTCGAATGTTAAAGTCGAATGTTAAAGTCGAACGTTAAAGTCGAATGTTAAAGTCGAATATTAAAGTCAATGTTAAAGTCGAATATTCAAGTCAATGTTAAAGACGAATGTTAAAGTCCGAATGTTAAAGTCGAATGTTAAAGTCGAATGTTAAAGTCGAATGTTAAAGACGAATGTTAAAGACGAATGTTAAAGTCGAATGTTAAAGTCGAATGTTAAAGTCAATGTTAAAGTCGAATGTTAAAGACGAATGTTAAAGACGAATGTTAAAGTCGAATGTTAAAGTCGATTGTTAAAGTCAATGGTAAATTCGAATGTTAAAGACGAATGTTAAAGACGAATGTTAAAGTCGAATGTTAAAGTCGATTGTTAAAGTCGAATGTTAAAGACGAATGTTAAAGTCGAATGTTAAAGACGAATGATAAGTCGAATGTTAAGTCGAATGTTAAAGTCGAATGTTAAAGTCGAATGATAAAGTCGAATGTTAAAGTCGAATGTTAAAATCGAATGTTAAAGACGAATGTAAAGTCGAATGTTAAAGTTGAATGTTAAAGTCGAATGGTAAAGTCGAATGTTAAAGTCGAATGATAAAGTCGAATGTTAAAGTTGAATGTTAAAGTCCAATGGTAAAGTCGAATGGTAAAGTTGAACGTTAAAGTTGAATGTTAAAGTTGAATGTTAAAGACGAATGTTAAAGTCGAATGTTAAAGTCGAATGATAAAGTCGAATGGTAAAGTTGAATGTTAAAGTTGAATGTTAAAGTTGAATGTTAAAGACGAATGTTGAAGTCGAATGTTAAAGTCGAATGGTAAAGTCGAATGGTAAAGTTGAATGTTAAAGTCGAATGGTAAAGACGAATGTTAAAGACGAATGTTAAAGTCGAATGTTAAAGTCGAATGTTAAAGTCGAATGTTAAAGTCGAATGTTAAAGTCAATGGTAAATTCGAATGTTAAAGACGAATGTTAAAGACGAATGTTAAAGTCGAATGTTAAAGTCGATTGTTAAAGTCAATGGTAAATTCGAATGTTAAAGAAGAATGTTAAAGACGAATGTTAAAGTCGAATGTTAAAGTCGATTGTTAAAGTCGAATGTTAAAGACGAATGTTAAAGTCGAATGTTAAAGACGAATGATAAAGTCGAATGTTAAAGTCGAATGTTAAAGTCGAATGTTAAAGTCGAATGTTAAGTCGAATGTTAAAGACGAATGTTAAAGTCGAATGTTAAAGTTGAATGTTAAAGTCGAATGGTAAAGTCGAATGTTAAAGTCGAATGTTAAAGTCGAATGTTAAAGTTGAATGTTAAAGTCGAATGGTAAAGTCGAATGGTAAAGTTGAACGTTAAAGTTGAATGTTAAAGTTGAATGTTAAAGACGAATATTAAAGTCGAATGTTAAATTCGAATGGTAAAGTCGAATGGTAAAGTTGAATGTTAAAGTTGAATGTTAAAGTTGAATGTTAAAGACGAATGTTAAAGTTGAATGTTAAAGTCGAATGTTAAAGTCGAATGTTAAAGTCAATGTTAAAGTCGAATGTTAAAGTCGAATGTTAAAGTCAATGGTAAATTCGAATGTTAAAGACGAATGTTAAAGACGAATGTTAAAGTCGAATGTTAAAGTCGATTGTTAAAGTCAATGGTAAATTCGAATGTTAAAGCCGAATGTTAAAGACGAATGTTAAAGTCGAATGTTAAAGACGAATGATAAAGTCGAATGTTAAAGTCGAATGTTTAAAGTCGAATGTAAAGTCGAATGTTAAAGTCGAATTTTAAAGTCGAATGTTAAAGACGAATGTTAAAGTCGAATGTTAAAGTTGAATGTTAAAGTCGAATGTTAAAGTCGAATGTTAAAGTCGAATGTTAAAGTCGAATGTTAAAGTTGAATGTGAAGTCGAATGTTAAAGTTGAATGTTAAAGACGAATATTAAAGTCGAATGTTAAAGTCGAATGGTAAAGTCGCATGATAAAGTTGAATGGTTAAAGTTGAATGTTAAAGTTGAATGTTAAAGACGATGTTAAAGTTGAATGTTAAAGTCGAGTGGTAAAGTCGAATGTGAAAGTCGAATGTTAAAGTTGAATGTTAACGTTGAATGTTAAAGACGAATGTTAAAGTTGAATGTTAATGTCGAATGGTAAAGTCGAATGTGAAATTCGAATGTTAAAGTCGAATGTTAAAGTCGAATGTTAAAGACGAATGTTAAAGTTGAATGGTAAAGTCGAATGGTAAAGTCGAATGGTAAAGTTGAATGTTAAAGTCGAATGTAAAGTTGAATGTTAAAGTTGAATGTTGAAGACGAATGTTATAGTTGAATGTTAAAGTCGAATGTTAAAGTCGAATGTTAAAGTCGAATGTTAAGTCGAATGTTAAAGTCGAATGTTAAAGTTGAATGTTGAAGTCGAATGTTAAAGTCGAATGATAAAGTCGAATGGTAAAGTTGAATGTTAAAGTCGAATGTTAAAGTTGAATGTTAAAGTTGAATGTTAAAGACGAATGTTAAAGTTGAATGTTAAAGTCGAATGGTAAAGACGAATGTTAAAGACGAATGTTAAAGTCGAATGTTAAAGACGAATGTTAAAGACGAATGTTAAAGTCGAATGTTAAAGACGAATGTTAAAGTCGAATGTTAAAGTCGAATGTTAACGTTGAATGTTGAAGTCGAATGTTAAAGTCGAATGGTAAAGTCGAATGGTAAAGTTGAATGTTAAAGTCGAATGGTAAAGACGAATATTAAAACGAATGTTAAAGTCGAATGTTAAAGTTGAATGTTAAAGTTGAATGTTAAATTGATCGTTAAAGTTGAATGTTAAAGTGAATGTTAAAGTTGAATGTTAAAGTCGAATGTTAAAGTTGAATGTTAAGTCGAATGGTAAAGTCGAATGTAAAGTCGAATGTTAAAGTCGAATGTTAAAGTCGAATGTTAAAGTTGAATGTTAAAGTCGAATGGTAAAGTCGAATGTTAAAGTCGAATGTTAAAGTCGAATGTTAAAGTCGAATGTTAAAGTCGAATGTTAAAGTCAATGGTAAAACGAATGTTAAAGTCGAATGTTAAAGACGAATGTTAAAGTCGAATGTTAAAGTCGATGTTAAAGTCAATGGTAAATTCGAATGTAAAGACGAATGTTAAAGACGAATGTTAAAGTCGAATGTAAAGTCGATTGTTAAAGTCAATGGTAAATTCGAATGTTAAAGACGAATGTTAAAGTCGAATGTTAAAGTCGAATGTTAAAGTCGATTGTTAAAGTCAATGGTAAATTCGAATGTTAAAGACGAATGTTAAAGTCCAATGTTAAAGACGAATGATAAAGTCGAATGTTAAAGTCGAATGTTAAAGTCGAATGTTAAAGTCGAATGTTAAAGTCGAATTTAAAGTCGAATGTTAAAATCGATGTTAAAGACGAATGTTAAAGTCGAATGTTAAAGTTGAATGTTAAAGTCGAATGGTAAAGTCGAATGTTAAAGTCGAATGATAAAGTCGAATGTTAAAGTTGAATGTTTAAGTCGAATGGTAAAGTCGAATGGTAAAGTTGAACGTTAAAGTTGAATGTTAAAGTTGAATGTTAAAGACGAATGTTAAAGTCGAATGTTAAAGTCGAATGATAAAGTCGAATGGTAAAGTTGAATGTTAAAGTTGAATGTTAAAGTTGAATGTTAAAGGCGAATGTTGAAGTCGAATGTTAAAGTCGAATGGTAAAGTCGAATGGTAAAGTTGAATGTTAAAGTCGAATGGTAAAGACGAATGTTAAAGACTAATGTTAAAGTCGAATGTTAAAGTCGAATGTTAAAGTCGAAGTTAAAGTCGAATGTTAAAGTCAATGGTAAATTCGAATGTTAAAGACGAATGTTAAAGACGAATGTTAAAGTCGAATGTTAAAGTCGATTGTTAAAGTCAATGGTAAATTCGAATGTTAAAGACGAATGTTAAAGACGAATGTTAAAGTCGAATGTTAAAGTCGATTGTTAAAGTCGAATGTTAATGACGAATGTTAAAGTCGAATGTTAAAGACGAATGATAAAGTCGAATGTTAAAGTCGAATGTTAAAGTCGAATGTTAAAGTCGAATGTTAAAGTCGAATGTTAAAATCGAATGTTAAAGACGAATGTTAAAGTCGAATGTTAAAGTTGAATGTTAAAGTCGAATGTAAAGTCGAATGTTAAAGTCGAATGATAAAGTCGAATGTTAAAGTTGAATGTTAAAGTCGAATGGTAAAGTCGAATGGTAAAGTGAACGTTTAAAGTTGAATGTCAAAGTTGAATGTTAAAGACGAATGTTAAAGTCGAATGATAAAGTCAAATGATAAAGTCGAATGGTAAAGTTGAATGTTAAAGTTGAATGTTAAAGTTGAATGTTAAAGACGAATGTTGAAGTCGAATGTTAAAGTCGAATGGTAAAGTCGAATGGTAAAGTTGAATGTTAAAGTCGAATGGTAAAGACGAATGTTAAAGACTAATGTTAAAGTCGAATGTTAAAGTCGAATGTTAAAGTCGAATGGTAAAGTCGAATGTTAAAGTCGAATGTTAAAGACGAATGTTAAAGTTGAATGTTAAAGTCGAGTGGTAAAGTCGAATGTGAAAGTCGAATGTTAAAGTTGAATGTTAACGTTGAATGTTAAAGACGAATGTTAAAGTTGAATGTTAATGTCGAATGGTAAAGTCGAATGTGAAATTCGAATGTTAAAGTCGAATGTTAAAGTCGAATGTTAAAGACGAATGTTAAAGACGAATGTTAAAGTTGAATGGTAAAGTCGAATGGTAAAGTCGAATGGTAAAGTTGAATGTTAAATTCGAATGTTAAAGTCGAATGTTAAAGTCGAATGTTAAAGACGAATGTTAAAGACGAATGTTAAAGTTGAATGGTAAAGTCGAATGGTAAAGTCGAATGGTAAAGTTGATGTTAAAGTCGAATGTTAAAGTTGAATGTTAAAGTTGAATGTTGAAGACGAATGTTATAGTTGAATGTTAAAGTCGAATGTTAAAGTCGAATGTTAAAGTCGAATGTTAAAGTCGAATGTTAAGTCGAATGTTAAAGTTGAATGTTGTAGTCGAATGTTAAAGTCGAATGATAAAGTCGAATGGTAAAGTTGAATGTTAAAGTCGAATGTTAAAGTTGAATGTTAAAGTCGAATGTTAAAGTCGAATGTTAAGTCGAATGTTAAGTCGAATGTTAAAGTCGAATGTTAAAGTCGAATGTTAAAATCGAATGTTAAAGACGAATGTTAAAGTCGAATGTTAAAGTCGAATGGTAAAGTCGAATGGTAAAGTCGAATGTTAAAGTCGAATGATAAAGTCGAATGTTAAAGTTGAATGTTAAAGACGAATGGTAAAGTCGAATGGTAAAGTTGAACGTTAAAGTTGAATGTTAAAGTTGAATGTTAAAGACGAATGTTAAAGTCGAATGTTAAAGTCCGAATGATAAAGTCGAATGGTAAAGTTGAATGTTAAAGTTGAATGTTAAAGTTGAATGTTAAAGGCGAATGTTGAAGTCGAATGTTAAAGTCGAATGGTAAAGTCGAATGGTAAAGTTGAATGTTAAAGTCGAATGGTAAAGACGAATGTTAAAGACGAATGTTAAAGTCAATGGTAAATTCGAATGTTAAAGACGAATGTTAAAGACGAATGTTAAAGTCGAATGTTAAAGTCGATTGTTAAGTCAATGGTAAATTCGAATGTTAAAGACGAATGTTAAAGACGAATGTTAAAGTCGAATGTTAAAGTCGATTGTTAAAGTCGAATGTTAAAGACGAATGTTAAAGTCGAATGTTAAAGACGAATGATAAAGTCGAATGTTAAAGTCTAATGTTAAAGTCGAATGTAAAGTCGAATGTTAAAGTCGAATGTTAAAGACGAATGTTAAAGTCGAATGTTAAGTTGAATGTTAAAGTCGAATGGTAAAGCCGAATGTTAAAGTCGAATGGTAAAGTCGAATGGTAAAGTTGAACGTTAAAGTGAATGTTAAAGTTGAATGTTAAAGGCGAATATTAAAGTCGAATGTTAAAGTCGAATGGTAAAGTCGAATGGTAAAGTTGAATGTTAAGTCGAATGTTAAAGTTGAATGTTAAAGTTGAATGTTGAAGACGAATGTTATGGTTGAATGTTAAAGTCGAATGTTAAAGTCGAATGTTAAAGTCGAATGTTAAAGTCGAATGTTAAAGTCGAATGTTAAAGTGAATGTTGAAGTCGAATGTTAAAGTCGAATGATAAAGTCGAATGGTAAAGTTGAATGTTAAAGTCGAATGTTAAAGTTGAATGTTAAAGTTGAATGTTAAAGACGAATGTTAAAGTTGAATGTTAAAGTCGAATGGTAAAGACGAATGTTAAAGACGAATGTTAAAGTCCAATGTTAAAGACGAATGTTAAAGACGAATATTAAAGTCGAATGTTAAAGTCGAATGGTAAAGTCGAATGATAAAGTTGAATGTTAAAGTTGAATGTTAAAGTTGAATGTTAAAGACGAATGTTAAAGTTGAATGTTAAAGTCGAATGTTAAAGTCGAATGTTAAAGTCAATGTTAAAGTCGAATGTTATAGTCGAATGTTAAAGTCAATGGTAAATTCGAATGTTAAAGACGAATGTTAAAGACGAATGTTAAAGTCGAATGTTAAAGTCGATTGTTAAAGTCAATGGTAAATTCGAATGTTAAAGCCGAATGTTAAAGACGAATGTTAAAGTCGAATGTTAAAGACGAATGATAAAGTCGAAGTTAAAGTCGAATGTTAAAGTCGAATGTTAAAGTCGAATGTTAAAGTCGAATGTTAAAGTCGAATGTTAAAGACGAATGTTAAAGTCGAATGTTAAAGTTGAATGTTAAAGTCGAATGTTAAAGTCGAATGGTAAAGTCGAATGGTAAAGTTGAATGTTAAAGTCGAATGTTAAAGACGAATGTTAAAGTTGAATGTTAAAGACGAATGTTATAGTTGAATGTTAAAGTCGAATGGTAAAGTCGAATGTTAAAGTCGAATGTTAAAGTCGAATGTTAAAGTCGAATGTTAAAGTTGAATGTTGAGTCGAATGTTAAAGTCGAATGATAAAGTCGAATGTTAAAGTTGAATGTTAAAGTTGAATGTTAAAGACGAATGTTAAAGTTGAATGTTAAAGTCGAATGGTAAAGTCGAATGTGAAAGTCGAATGTTAAAGTCGAATGTTAAAGTCAAATGTTAAAGTTGAATGTTAAGTCGAATGGTAAAGACGAATGATAAAGACGAATGTTAAAGTCGAATGTTAAAGACGAATGTTAAAGACGAATGTTAAAGTCGAATGTTAAAGACGAATGTTAAAGTCGAATGTTAAAGTTGAATGTTAAAGTCGAATGTTAAAGTCGAATGTTAACGTTGAATGTTGAAGTCGAATGTTAAAGTCGAATGTTAAAGTCGAATGGTAAAGTTGAATGTTAAAGTCGAATGGTAAAGACGAATGTTAAAGACGAATGTTAAAGTCGAATGTTAAAGTCGAATGTTAAAGTCAATGTTAAAGTCGAATGTTAAATTCGAATGTTAAAGTCAATGGTAAATTCAAATGTTAAAGACGAATGGTAAAGACGAATGTTAAAGTCGAATGTTAAAGTCGATTGTTAAAGTCAATGGTAAATTCGAATGTTATAGACGAATGTTAAAGACGAATGTTAAAGACGAATGTTAAAGACGAATGTAAAGTCAATGGTAAATTCGAATGTTAAAGACGAATGTTAAAGACGAATGTTAAAGTCGAATGTTAAAGTCGATTGTTAAAGTCAATGGTAAATTCGAATGTTAAAGACGAATGTTAAAGACGAATGTTAAAGTCGAATGTTAAAGTCGATTGTTAAAGTCGAATGTTAAAGTCGAATGTTAAAGTCGAATGTTAAAGTCGAATGTTAAAGACGAATGTTAAAGTCGAATGTTAAAGTTGAATGTTAAAGTCGAATGGTAAAGTCGAATGTTAAAGTCGAATGTTAAAGTCGAATGTTAAAGTTGAATGTTAAAGTCGAATGGTAAAGTCGAATGGTAAAGTTGAACGTTAAAGTTGAATGTTAATGTCGAATGGTAAAGTCGAATGTGAAATTCGAATGTTAAAGTCGAATGTTAAAGTCGAATGTTAAAGACGAATGTTAAAGACGAATGTTAAAGTTGAATGGTAAAGTCGAATGGTAAAGTCGAATGGTAAAGTTGAATGTTAAAGTCGAATGTTAAAGTTGAATGTTAAAGTTGAATGTTGAAGACGAATGTTATAGTTGAATGTTAAAGTCGAATGTTAAAGTCGAATGTTAAAGTCGAATGTTAAAGTCGAATGTTAAAGTCGAATGTTAAAGTTGAATGTTGAAGTCGAATGTTAAAGTCGAATGATAAAGTCGAATGGTAAAGTTGAATGTTAAAGTCGAATGTTAAAGTTGAATGTTAAAGTTGAATGTTAAAGACGAATGTTAAAGTTGAATGTTAAAGTCGAATGGTAAAGACGAATGTTAAAGACGAATGTTAAAGTCGAATGTTAAAGACGAATGTTAAAGACGAATGTTAAAGTCGAATGTTAAAGACGAATGTTAAAGTCGAATGTTAAAGTTGAATGTTAAAGTCGAATGTTAAAGTCGAATGTTAACGTTGATTGTTGAATTCGAATGTTAAAGTCGAATGGTAAAGTCGAATGGTAAAGTTGAATGTTAAAGTCGAATGGTAAAGACGAATATTAAAGACGAATGTTAAAGTCGAATGTTAAAGTTGAATGTTAAAGTTGAATGTTAAAGTCGATCGTTAAAGTTGAATGTTAAAGTTGAATGTTAAAGTTGAATGTTAAAGACGAATGTTAAAGTTCAATGTTAAAGTCGAATGGTAAAGTCGAATGTGAAAGTCGAATGTTAAAGTCGAATGTTAAAGTCGAATGTTAAAGTTGAATGTTAAAGTCGAATGTAAAGTCGAATGTTAAAGTCGAATGTTAAAGTCGAATGTTAAAGTCGAATGTTAAAGTTGAATGTTAAAGTCGAATGGTAAAGACGAATGTTAAAGTCGAATGTTAAAGTCGAATGTTAAAGTCGAATGTTAAAGTCGAATGTTAAAGTCAATGGTAAATTCGAATGTTAAAGACGAATGTTAAAGATGAATGTTAAAGTCGAATGTTAAAGTCGATTGTTAAAGTCAATGGTAAATTCGAATGTTAAAGACGAATGTTAAAGACGAATGTTAAAGTCGAATGTTAAAGTCGATTGTTAAACTCGAATGTTAAAGACGAATGTTAAAGTCCAATGTTAAAGACGAATGATAAAGTCGAATGTTAAAGTCGAATGTTAAAGTCGAATGTTAAAGTCGAATGTTAAAGTCGAATGTTAAAGTCGAATGTTAAAATCGAATGTTAAAGACGAATGTTAAAGTCGAATGTTAAAGTTGAATGTTAAAGTCGAATGGTAAAGTCGAATGTTAAAGTCAATTGATAAAGTCGAATGTTAAAGTTGAATGTTTAAGTCGAATGGTAAAGTCGAATGGTAAAGTTGAACGTTAAAGTTGAATGTTAAAGTTGAATGTTAAAGACGAATGTTAAAGTCGAATGTTAAAGTCGAATGATAAAGTCGAATGGTAAAGTTGAATGTTAAAGTTGAATGTTAAAGTTGAATGTTAAAGGCGAATGTTGAAGTCGAATGTTAAAGTCGAATGGTAAAGTCGAATGGTAAAGTTGAATGTTAAAGTCGAATGGTAAAGACGAATGTTAAAGACTAATGTTAAAGTCGAATGTTAAAGTCGAATGTTAAAGTCGAATGTTAAAGTCGAATGTTAAAGTCAATGTAAATTCGAATGTTAAAGACGAATGTTAAAGACGAATGTTAAAGTCGAATGTTAAAGTCGATTGTTAAAGTCAATGGTAAATTCGAATGTTAAAGACGAATGTTAAAGTCGAATGTTAAAGTCGAATGTTAAAGTCGAATGTTAAAGTCGAATGTTAATGACGAATGTTAAAGTCGAATGTTAAAGTCGAATGTAAAGTCGAATGTTAAAGTCGAATGTTAAAGTCGAATGTTAAAGTCGAATGTTAAAGTCGAATGTTAAAGTCGAATGTTAAAATCGAATGTTAAAGACGAATGTTAAAGTCGAATGTTAAAGTTGAATGTTAAAGTCGAATGGTAAAGTCGAATGTTAAAGTCGAATGATAAAGTCGAATGTTAAAGTTGAATGTTAAAGTCGAATTGTAAAGTCGAATGGTAAAGTTGAACGTTAAAGTTGAATGTCAAAGTTGAATGTTAAAGACGAATGTTAAAGTCGAATGATAAAGTCAAATGATAAAGTCGAATGGTAAAGTTGAATGTTAAAGTTGAATGTTAAAGTTGAATGTTAAAGACGAATGTTGAAGTCGAATGTTAAAGTCGAATGGTAAAGTCGAATGGTAAAGTTGAATGTTAAAGTCGAATGGTAAAGACGAATGTTAAAGACTAATGTTAAAGTCGAATGTTAAAGTCGAATGTTAAAGTCGAATGGTAAAGTCGAATGTTAAAGTCGAATGTTAAAGACGAATGTTAAAGTTGAATGTTAAAGTCGAGTGGTAAAGTCGAATGTGAAAGTCGAATGTTAAAGTTGAATGTTAACGTTGAATGTTAAAGACGAATGTTAAAGTTGAATGTTAATGTCGAATGGTAAAGTCGAATGTGAAATTCGAATGTTAAAGTCGAATGTTAAAGTCGAATGTTAAAGACGAATGTTAAAGACGAATGTTAAAGTTGAATGGTAAAGTCGAATGGTAAAGTCGAATGGTAAAGTTGAATGTTAAATTCGAATGTTAAAGTCGAATGTTAAAGTCGAATGTTAAAGACGAATGTTAAAGACGAATGTTAAAGTTGAATGGTAAAGTCGAATGGTAAAGTCGAATGGTAAAGATGAATGTTAAAGTCGAATGTTAAAGTTGAATGTTAAAGTTGAATGTTGAAGACGAATGTTATAGTTGAATGTTAAAGTCGAATGTTAAAGTCGAATGTTAAAGTCGAATGTTAAAGTCGAATGTTAAAGTCGAATGTTAAAGTTGAATGTTGTAGTCGAATGTTAAAGTCGAATGATAAAGTCGAATGGTAAAGTTGAATGTTAAAGTCGAATGTTAAAGTTGAATGTTAAAGTCGAATGTTAAAGTCGAATGTTAAAGTCGAATGTTAAAGTCGAATGTTAAAGTCGAATGTTAAAGTCGAATGTTAAAATCGAATGTTAAAGACGAATGTTAAAGTCGAATGTTAAAGTCGAATGGTAAAGTCGAATGGTAAAGTCGAATGTTAAAGTCAAATGATAAAGTCGAATGTTAAAGTTGAATGTTAAAGACGAATGGTAAAGTCGAATGGTAAAGTTGAACGTTAAAGTTGAATGTTAAAGTTGAATGTTAAAGACGAATGTTAAAGTCGAATGTTAAAGTCGAATGATAAAGTCGAATGGTAAAGTTGAATGTTAAAGTTGAATGTTAAAGTTGAATGTTAAAGGCGAATGTTGAAGTCGAATGTTAAAGTCGAACGGTAAAGTCGAATGGTAAAGTTGAATGTTAAAGTCGAATGGTAAAGACGAATGTTAAAGACGAATGTTAAAGTCAATGGTAAATTCGAATGTTAAAGACGAATGTTAAAGACGAATGTTAAAGTCGAATGTTAAAGTCGATTGTTAAAGTCAATGGTAAATTCGAATGTTAAAGACGAATGTTAAAGACGAATGTTAAAGTCGAATGTTAAAGTCGAATGTTAAAGTCGAATGTTAAAGTCGAATGTTAAAGTCGAATGTTAAAGACGAATGATAAAGTCGAATGTTAAAGTCGAATGTTAAAGTCGAATGTAAAGTCGAATGTTAAAGTCGAATGTTAAAGACGAATGTTAAAGTCGAATGTTAAAGTCGAATGTTAAAGTCGAATGGTAAAGTCGAATGTTAAAGTCGAATGAAAGTCGAATGGTAAAGTTGAATGTTAAAGTTGAATGTTAAAGTTGAATGTTAAAGGCGAATATTAAAGTCGAATGTTAAAGTCGAATGGTAAAGTCGAATGGTAAAGTTGAATGTTAAAGTCGAATGTTAAAGTTGAATGTTAAAGTTGAATGTTGAAGACGAATGTTATAGTTGAATGTTAAAGTCGAATGTTAAAGTCGAATGTTAAAGTCGAATGTTAAAGTCGAATGTTAAAGTCGAATGTTAAAGTTGAATGTTGAAGTCGAATGTTAAAGTCGAATGATAAAGTCGAATGGTAAAGTTGAATGTTAAAGTCGAATGTTAAAGTTGAATGTTAAAGTTGAATGTTAAAGACGAATGTTAAAGTTGAATGTTAAAGTCGAATGGTAAAGACGAATGTTAAAGACGAATGTTAAAGTCCAATGTTAAAGACGAATGTTAAAGACGAATATTAAAGTCGAATGTTAAAGTCGAATGGTAAAGTCGAATGATAAAGTTGAATGTTAAAGTTGAATGTTAAAGTTGAATGTTAAAGACGAATGTTAAAGTTGAATGTTAAAGTCGAATGTTAAAGTCGAATGTTAAAGTCAATGTTAAAGTCGAATGTTATAGTCGAATGTTAAAGTCAATGGTAAATTCGAATGTTAAAGACGAATGTTAAAGACGAATGTTAAAGTCGAATGTTAAAGTCGATTGTTAAAGTCAATGGTAAATTCAAATGTTAAAGCCGAATGTTAAAGACGAATGTTAAAGTCGAATGTTAAAGACGAATGATAAAGTCGAATGTTAAAGTCGAAAGTTAAAGTCGAATGTTAAAGTCGAATGTTAAAGTCGAATGTTAAAGTCGAATGTTAAAGTCGAATGTTAAAGACGAATGTTAAAGTCGAATGTTAAAGTTGAATGTTAAAGTCGAATGTTAAAGTCGAATGGTAAAGTCGAATGGTAAAGTTGAATGTTAAAGTCGAATGTTAAAGACGAATGTTAAAGTTGAATGTTAAAGACGAATGTTATAGTTGAATGTTAAAGTCGAATGGTAAAGTCGAATGTTAAAGTCGAATGTTAAGTCGAATGTTAAAGTCGAATGTTAAAGTTGAATGTTGAAGTCGAATGTTAAAGTCGAATGATAAAGTCGAATGTTAAAGTTGAATGTTAAAGTTGAATGTTAAAGACGAATGTTAAAGTTGAATGTTAAAGTCGAATGGTAAAGTCGAATGTGAAAGTCGAATGTTAAAGTCGAATGTTAAAGTCAAATGTTAAAGTTGAATGTTAAAGTCGAATGGTAAAGACGAATGATAAAGACGAATGTTAAAGTCGAATGTTAAAGACGAATGTTAAAGACGAATGTTAAAGTCGAATGTTAAAGACGAATGTTAAAGTCGAATGTTAAAGTTGAATGTTAAAGTCGAATGTTAAAGTCGAATGTTAACGTTGAATGTTGAAGTCGAATGTTAAAGTCGAATGTTAAAGTCGAATGGTAAAGTTGAATGTTAAAGTCGAATGGTAAAGACGAATGTTAAAGACGAATGTTAAAGTCGAATGTTAAAGTCGAATGTTAAAGTCAATGTTAAAGTCGAATGTTAAATTCGAATGTTAAAGTCAATGGTAAATTCAAATGTTAAAGACGAATGGTAAAGACGAATGTTAAAGTCGAATGTTAAAGTCGATTGTTAAAGTCAATGGTAAATTCGAATGTTATAGACGAATGTTAAAGACGAATGTTAAAGTCGAATGTTAAAGTCGATTGTTAAAAACGAATGTTAAAGACGAATGTTAAAGTCGAATGTTAAAGACGAATGATAAAGTCGAATGTTAAAGTCGAATGTTAAAGTCGAATGTTAAAGTCGAATGTTAAAGTCGAATGTTAAAGTCGAATGTTAAAGACGAATGTTAAAGTCGAATGTTAAAGTTGAATGTTAAAGTCGAATGGTAAAGTCGAATGTTAAAGTCGAATGTTAAAGTCGAATGTTAAAGTTGAATGTTAAAGTCGAATGGTAAAGTCGAATGTTAAAGTTGAACGTTAAAGTTGAATGTTAAAGTTGAATGTTAAAGACGAATATTAAAGTCGAATGTTAAAGTCGAATGGTAAAGTCGAATGGTAAAGTTGAATGTTAAAGTTGAATGTTAAAGACGAATGTTAAAGTTGAATGTTAAAGTCGAGTGGTAAAGTCGAATGTGAAAGTCGAAAGTTAAAGTTGAATGTTAACGTTGAATGTTAAAGACGAATGTTAAAGTTGAATGTTAATGTCGAATGGTAAAGTCGAATGTGAAATTCGAATGTTAAAGTCGAATGTTAAAGTCGAATGTTAAAGACGAATGTTAAAGACGAATGTTAAAGTTGAATGGTAAAGTCGAATGGTAAAGTCGAATGGTAAAGTTGAATGTTGAAGTCGAATGTTAAAGTTGAATGTTAAAGTTGAATGTTGAAGACGAATGTTATAGTTGAATGTTAAAGTAGAATGTTAAAGTCGAATGTTAAAGTCGAATGTTAAAGTCGAATGTTAAAGTCGAATGTTAAAGTTGAATGTTGAAGTCGAATGTTAAAGTCGAATGATAAAGTCGAATGGTAAAGTTGAATGTTAAAGTCGAATGTTAAAGTTGAATGTTAAAGTTGAATGTTAAAGACGAATGTTAAAGTTGAATGTTAAAGTCGAATGGTAAAGACGAATGTTAAAGACGAATGTTAAAGTCGAATGTTAAAGACGAATGTTAAAGACGAATGTTAAAGTCGAATGTTAAAGACGAATGTTAAAGTCGAATGTTAAAGTTGAATGTTAAAGTCGAATGTTAAAGTCGAATGTTAACGTTGAATGTTGAAGACGAATGTTAAAGTCGAATGGTAAAGTCGAATGGTAAAGTTGAATGTTAAAGTCGAATGGTAAAGACGAATATTAAAGACGAATGTTAAAGTCGAATGTTAAAGTTGAATGTTAAAGTTGAATGTTAAAGTCGATCGTTAAAGTTGAATGTTAAAGTTGAATGTTAAAGTTGAATGTTAAAGACGAATGTTAAAGTTCAATGTTAAAGTCGAATGGTAAAGTCGAATGTGAAAGTCGAATGTTAAAGTCGAATGTTAAAGTCGAATGTTAAAGTTGAATGTTAAAGTCGAATGGTAAAGTCGAATGTTAAAGTCGAATGTTAAAGTCGAATGTTAAAGTCGAATGTTAAAGTTGAATGTTAAAGTCGAATGGTAAAGACGAATGTTAAAGTCGAATGTTAAAGTCGAATGTTAAAGTCGAATGTTAAAGTCGAATGTTAACGTTGAATGTTAAAGTCGAATGTTAAAGTCGAATGTTAAAGTTGAATGTTAAAGTCGAATGTTAACGTTGAATGTTAAAGACGAATGTTAAAGTCGAATGTTAAAGTCGAATGGTAAAGTCGAATGTTAAAGTCGAATGTTAAAGTCGAATGTTAACGTTGAATGGCGCAGATAAACAACAACAAAATGTATCTACGCCCACTTAACGTCCATTTAAGGGTGGATGACGACGAGGATTATCCGTTCCTTTAGTAGTCATGGAGGGGTCGAGAAAAAGAAAAGATAAAAGGAAGACAGGAAGATAGAAAGAAAGAAATAATTACAGAAAGAAAGAAATAATTAAAGGAAGAAAGAACGAAAGACAAAAAAGAAAGAAAAAAGAAAGAAAGAAAGAAGGAAAGAAAGAAAGAAAGAAAATGTGAGAAATGAAGGTGTCCACTGACACATTTTAATATCGTTGGAGGAAGTGAAGTGTAAGTTTCACGAACTGAACCACATCCACAAATCAGCAGGTTTTTTTTGCTCTGTTTGTGGGAGCGTCGAGCAGGAAGAAAACCCACGTTTAGTTTAATGCTGAATCAGAACAGCAATGCTACTAGCGGTCTCGGTCAGAGAGAGATGATGAGGATAAATAAGAAAATATAGACGAAATAGAATAATATTAGAGATTAGAGGAAAGAGCAGCATGGATAACAACACTGAATTAGAGGGAGAAAGAGATAGAGAGAACAGAGACATAAAGAGCATTAAAATTGTGAAATAAAATGAAATTTGGCTTTTATAATTGTATTTGCAATTTAAAAACAATTTGACAAACGTCAACTGATCCCATAAGAACCAATCAAATGACGTTTAATTTCCTGTGGTCTTTAATTTATGTTTCTGAATTCGGATTTTGGAGATCCTGAGCATTTATATTGTGAAATGGGCAAACCGGAAATCTGACAAGTACAGTTTTCGTAAACGTGGTTTCCCATATAGTACGTGCAGATTTCTTGTGGCCGTCGACATCTCTGATAGTAATCAATGCAGACTGAAAGTAAATAAATATTGTATTTTATTTCATTTTTATTTGAAATCGCAAAAACAGCAGATGTTGAGTCTAAAGCACATATCAGAAAATACAAATCCCTCATTGAATTCGAAAGGTTTAACAGGTTACCAAATCACCCACCGCACCCAAAATTCCAAGACAGGAAAAAAAGCAGACTCGTAATGGAAGAGCCCAAATCTTCTTGAAAGGGAACCCTTCAAACAACATGCACATTAATTAGGAAGCAACGATTTGTGTAAAGCCCTCATACCCGAACCATGGTCCAACTTTAACAACAAAATGAAAATAATCGTAGATGTTCCAGGATTAAAATACGAACAACCCGAGACAGACATGAGAACCCTATCACTCATCATGCTTCAGGACAAATACTCCAGAGATACATGAACACAGGTTTTCATTGATTAATCCGAAATTAAAGTCTCAAAGAGGGAAGGCGGTGACATCGATATAACCTACCCAAGTGGAAAGACAAAAACAGACTCTCCTTCAGCTCGAAAAAGGTGCACAAATTTTAGAGCAGAGGCAATGATAATCCACACAGCCATACAAACTCTCAACACACAAGAGGTCATATGTCAATAAATTGTCATCCTCACTGATGCAACGTCAGCCATTCTAGCAATGTCAATCCCAAATGCTGGACAGACTCATTCAAGAAATAAAGAACAACATAAGTTCACTGTCAGAAAAGACAGAACTAGTCCTGCAGTGGATACCAGCACATTGTGGCATCCCTGGAAACGTGAAAGCAGATGACTTCGGAAAAACAAGTTGGAGCGTTCAACAGTTCAACAAACCCCAGAGCCTCAACGAAATAAAAAACAGCTCTGAAAGAGGAACAAAAGCAGAACGGAGAGAGTTTAAAGAAAATATGAGCTAGATCATGACAGCTTGAACAAACTCAACAGACATTAGCAGACAAAGATATTCAGACTCATATCTGGTCATTGTGGCCTCAGAGCACACCGACACACGTTAGAAGTAAGCGACTATGCAACATGTGACTACGGATCACCCGGACAGACACCTGAGCATACAGTTCAGGACTGCAGCGCTGAACGCCCACCTAAACAGACAGCATATAACTACGGACACCACAGCAAAAGGACAACAGATAAAGAAAACACACATGAACAACACTTTAATATTCTCAGGAGCTGACAACATAAAAAGCAACACAAGGGGTAGGCTTTATCATCGATCCAGAATAAGCAAAGAATATTCTAGAAATAAAATACTACTCAGAAAGAATAATCACAACCAGACAGAAAAACAATTTACATACAGATTTATGCACCACCATCATCATTATCATCATCGAGTGCCTTCTCCGCAACGAAGGTTGGCTACCATGGATCGCCATTCTACTCTGTTTCTTGCTTTGATGGTGCAGGCTGTCATAGATTGACTTGTCCATCTTTTGATGTTACTCGTCCATGTTAGTCTTGGTCTGCCTCTGCCTCTTTTACCATGTATTTTTCCTTCCAATATTACTTTTAGTAGGCTGTTGTGTCTTTTAACATGCCCCAAAAATTTCATTTGTCTTGTCTTAATTGTATTTATTAGTTCTCTTTTTATTTTCAGTTGTTTTAAAACTTCATCGTTTGTTATCTTTTCTTTCCATACAATTCTACTTATTCTTCTATAAATCCACATTTCAGAGGCTTCAATTTTATTTTCTGGTTTCTTGTCTAATGTCCATGTTTCTGCACCATTCAGGAATATTGAGAAGATGTAACATTTTGCCATTCTTAGTTTCAGCCGTGCTGATATTTGTTTTGTTGTTAGTATATTTTTCATGGCATTGAAATTACTTTTTGCATAATCTTTTGTTGATTTCAATTTTGCATTTTCCATCATTGGTTATAGTATGCCCCATGTAGTTGTAGCTCTGGTCTATGCACCATGTAACAATAATTAAAAAGACAGCGAAAAATTATATGAGACACTAAATGAAATTGTCAACAAGATGAAAGCAATGCAATCATTGTTAGTGATGGGAGATTTTATTGAAAGACATGATAAACGCAACAGTGAGAACAGAGACATCCTGGGACCCTTTGGCGATAAGGCATGATCGTCACCATCATCAAATACCATGCCTGCTGTCGTAGGTGATCATGTCTCTTCACAATTTTCGATCTCGACAGTTATTTATCATTTCTGTTGTTGAGTTTCTATCAAACCATTATCTTAACATGTCTGGTAACTTTCCTCTTTGCTTCCCTCTATCTCTTTGTCCCTAAATTTTCCCAGCTATCACAATATATTCCAACTGGTCTCATTTCATGTCGAAAAATGATGATTGTTTCTTCATAATATTGGAAATTAGCTCTCTCTTTGCTTTGTCCTCTTTCATAACGTTTTCATTACCTTTCTTATCTGTCCATGATATTCTCATGGACAGACAGAACACCAGGTTATCGCACTCACTTTAAGTCGATACAAAATGTGTCGTTAGTCACAGAAAACGTGGGCACTAACAAACACAATATTTCACATATAAATGAAGGTGTTAAGGGAACCCTTATTTACTAATTGACAACCATTACACCAGCCTCAACGCCCTCTACCGACAACAGTTATGACTTTTTGATAGTTTAAAAGATCGAAATTCAACACAACGAGCCTTGACCTTAGACTAGGAGAACACCAGACCAAAGGATCGATCACGAAAAAGATTGATAGAATGTTAGAATCACTAGGAAGCAAATCAGAAGTAGAAGCTAGCGGAAGAAAAAAAGATGCATTGATGATATATTAGAAGCACTAGGAAACATAACAGCAGGAGAAGCCAAAAGAAAATCAAAATATGGATTCATGGAATATTAGAAACACTAGGAAACATAACAGCAGGAGAAGTCAAAAGAAAATCAAAATATGGATTCATGGAATATTAGAAACACTAGGAAACATAAGAGCAGGAGAAGCCAACAGAAGAACAAAAGACAGCAAAATACATCATCCCTCGACCTTGAAAGAATGTAAGGAATATACAAAAGAAGATGATGAAATAATAGTGTTCTTATTTTGTTGGTGATATCTTTGGATTATGTACACAGGTAAGTGTGGAAGAGAGCACTCAACAAACTGACATCTAGCCATTTCTTTTGCTTTCTAGGTCCAACGTCTGTTAACAATTTCATATGAGCAACAGGAATATATGCATTCACTGTTAAAGAAATGTGTGTTTTCTGCATAGCACGTGACGAAACCTGTACAGCCTATTGGAAGATAATTCAAACATTTTGAGATTGTTATACCGTTTATCAATTTGTCATAGAACAGTGTCTTCTTCTCTATCTGTCTCAGTTAACGAGTTGTGTTACACTTGTACTTTGTGTCTCAGTACATAATGGGAGAACAGAATATTGGAAGCCCTTTGAAAATTATACGACACATTGCAACATTATACTACACTACAACACAAAAATAGCATATGTACAGAGACATAAAGTAAAAGTGTAACACAATTTGTAACACAACTAATGGGACTACAGTACGACACAAATCATAAAAATAACACTACAGTACGACAGAAATCAGAATACAGCAATGCAGTATTTCATACAATCATAATACAACATTACAGTATATCTCAAATTATAATACAACACTACAGTACGATACAAGTAATAATACAACACTACGGTACATCAAACAAATTATAATACAACACTTAACTACGACACAAACCATAACAGAGCACTAAAGCACGAAAAATAATAATACAGCACTACACTAAGACACAAATCGGAATACAATATTACAGTACATTACACAAATCATGATACAGAACTACACTACGACACAATCATAACAGAACACTACAGTACGAAATAAATCATAAAACAGCACTACACTACGACACAAACCATAATATAGCACAACACAACGAAACAAATCATAATACAACAATGCAGTACATTACACAAATCATAATACAGCACTATACTACAACCCAAGTAATAATACAGCACTACACTACGACACAGATCATAATAAAGCGTTACACTACAACACAAATCATAATACAACACTACACTACGGCACAGATCATAATACAGCACTACACTACGACATGAATCATAATACTGCACTACACTACAACTAAAATCATAACAGAGCACTACACCACGACACAAAACATAATACAGCATTACAGTGCATCATCATCATCATCATCATCATCATCATCATCATCATCATCATCATCATCGAGTGCCGTCTCCGCAACGAAGGTTGGTTACCATGTATCGTCATTTCACTCTGTTTCTTGCTTTGATTGTGCAGGTTATCATAGATTTACTTGTCTATCTTTTGATGTTACTCGTCCATGTTAATCCTGGTCTGCCTCTGTCTCTGTTACCTTGTATTTTCCCTTCCAATGTTACTTTTAGTAGACTGTTGTGTCTTTTAAAGTGCCCCTAAATTTTCATTTGTCTTGTCTTAATTTGGTTTTAGTAGTTCTCTTTATATTTTTAGTTGTTGTAAAACGTCATCGTTTGTTTTCTTTTCTTTTCATCCAATTCTACATATTCTTCTATAAATCCACATTTTAAAGGCTTCAATTCTCTGTTCTGTTTTTTTTTTGTGTCTTCTGTTTTCTTGTCTAATGTTTCTGCACCATACAGGAATATTGAGAAGATGTAACAATTTGCTATTCTTAGAAACGCAAAAGAAGACTGGCTCAACCAAAGAAAAATCTATAAAAACAATGAAAAAGGAAAAGACATCAGGACCTGACAATATGCAGATAGAGATGACACAGGCACTAGAAGATTTTGGCATTGAAGTGATCACAGACATATGCAATGACATATACCATACAGGATATATACCAAACGAACCAAAAACATCAACTTTAATTGCATTGCCTAAAAAGAATGGTGCAGTTGAATGCAATGGTTTTAGAACTATAAGCCTAATGAGCCAGGTAACAAAAATGTTACTAGAAGTTATACATGGAAGGATTCAGAATAAAATCAATACTGAATTAAATGAGCAACAACTTGGATTCAGGAAAAAACAGGAACAAAAAGTAGTGATTGAAAAGTACATAGAAGTAAACAAACCAATACATGCCTGCTTCATAGACTATACCAAAGCGTTCTTTAGAATACACCATTAGAACTTATAGACTGTCTACACGATACAAATCAAGACGACACACATATACGACTAATATCATCATCATCATGTGCCATACCGGTTAGCGTAGGTGATCATGTCCCTCCACAATCTTCTATCTACAGTGCATCGTATCAGTTCTGTTGTTGACTGTTTTCCATGTCATGACACCAAGCTATCCAGTATTTTCTCTCTTTGTTGTCCGCGATCTCTCTTTCCTTTTATTTTCCCAGTTGTAACCAAGTATTCCAACTTTCCTCTTCTCATGATGTACCCGAAAAATGTTGATTGCTTCCTTCTGATGTTTTTTAAGGGCTCCTTTTTGTGTTGGCCTCTTTGAGAACTTTCTCATTTGTCTTTTTAGCTGTCCAGGGAACTGTCAACATTCTTCTGAGAAATCCCATCTCTGTGGCCTTTAATCGTCTTTTCATTTGTTTGTCTACTGTCCATGATTCGCTTCCATAGGTCAGAATTGGTTATATATAACACCGATGAATTCTCTTTCTCATTTTTATTGACAGATTTGTTGCATAATATATTTTTCATTTTATGAAATGCTATTTTGGCCAGAGCTATTCTGCTTTTTATTTATGTGGTGCATCTACCGTCTGATATTATTGTGCCTAAGTATTTTAAACGTTGCACTTGTTTCAGATTTGTCTCGTTTATTTTTATGCTGCATGATGGTGGTGATTGTTTCTTCGATATAACCATTACTTCTGTTTTCTTACTATTCAGACTGAGACCTTTCCTGTTGCTTTCTTTTACTATTATGTCTATCATTTCTTGTAGTTCGTTCTCTGTCTCTGCTATTAAGACTGTGTCATCTGCATATCGCAAATTATTTATGTTGTGACCGTCTACTATTGATCTCATAATATATTCGCTGTAAAGTGAAACAAATCCGGTGACAGAACACAGCCTTGTCTGACTCCTTGTTTTATATATTGGAATTGTCCTGTTTGGTTGTTAATTCGTACCCGCTGTTTGTTGCCAGTACATGTTTTTATGATTCGCAGATTAAATTCATTTAAGATATACTAATAATAAAAAACAAATACTACCAGATCGAAAACTAAGAATAACAAAATGTTCTATCTTCTCAATATTCCTGTACGGTTCTGAAATATGGACATTAGACAAGAAAATAGAACAGAAAATTGAAACCTTTGAAATATGGATTTGTAGAAAAATAGGAATAATTGGATGTAAAATAAAGAAAACAAACAATGACGTATTAAGCAACTAAAAATGACAATAAAACTACTAAAGACAACTCAAAAAAGACAAATACGTTCGTAATGTATGTTAAAGGACACAGCAGCCTACTAAAAGTAATCTTGGAAGGGAAAATACAAGGTAAGTAGAGCTAAGACTAACATGGACGGGTAATATCAAAAGATGGACAAGTTAGCTTATTACAATGTGCACTATCAAAGCAAGAGACAGAGCGGAATGGCTCTCCATGGCAGCAAACCTTCGATGCGGAGACAGAACTCAATGATGAGTATAACTAGAATTGTATTGAACCCTCCCATAAAGTTGTGAAAATAGTAATATCTCTGGTTTCTGAATGTCAGGGAAATTCTGGTCCACTTATATTTGTCCTATAGATTTCGCAATTAATATATTATATTGACTTAACTTGACTTTCGCTGTGTAGCTTTAATCGACGAGGAGCAAAGGGCCGCAACCAAACTTTACCAACTGGCCAAGTTCTGTGCTATCTTCTCCAACTGAGTTAATTCTCTTTCAGTGTTCTTTGTTTCTGTCTAGATGGTTCTTCTGCTTTTGGCCTGGTTCTTGATCTCCGTTTCTACAGTTATCTCGACAGCTCTTTCCCAAAGGTTTTTACCTGTAAATTTATCTGGCCATCTATTACCAGGAAGTTATCGCAGACATCTGTTTATAACAGATTAGAGTTTATTGTTATTAGTCTTTGTTTCCCTTTCATGTTTCCGTCAATAAGGGTAGCTAATATCGACCAGGGTAACTATATCAACCAGTGCAACTGTATACATTTTTATTGATCGAACCAGGAAAAAACAGGAACAAAAATTACTACGAAAAAAATCATAATAGAGTATTATTATTTGTACCCAGTATATAACCACTGGAGACTACTATTCGTGCTGTTTCGTCCAATAAATGTTTGTCTGCAACACAAGTATTCAGCCCTACTGGGAGATACTTGCATTAATAGGAAAGTACAAATATACTATGTATTTCCGGTCGTGATCGTTACCATATGCTATAGTCATTGAGAACGCCATCGTGTAAGACACTGCAACAATAGCTAATTTTTTTAGCTACGTGGCAGTGTGCCAAGCGTTCGGCTTCTCGTGGCAAGGCGCGGTGCCAGGGAGTACGGGTTCGATCCCGCTTCGGAATATATATTGTTCTTCGTTTTTTTCTATTGTTGTTTGTCTGTCAATTTTTCCGAGTGCTAACACATACTTCTTTGTTCTAATATTCCCAACTGTATAAACCAGGGTAACTATATCAACCAGGTTAACTATATCAACCAAGTTAACTATATCAACCAGGTTAACTATATAACCAGGGTAACTATATCAACCAGGGTAACTATATCAACCAGGTTAACTATCAACCAGTGTAACTATATCAACCAGGTTAACTGTATCAACCAGGGTAACTATATCAACCAGGTTAACTTTATCAACCAGGGTAACTATATCAACCAGGTTAACTGTATCAACCAGGGTAACTGCATCAACCAGGGTAACTATATCAACCAGGTTAACTGTATCAACCATGGTAACTGTATCAACCAGGTTAACTATATCACCCAGGTTAACTCCTTAAAAGATCGTATATATATATAAACTAATGGTGCGTATAGGGAGCCGCGATAGCTCAGTGGTTAGTGAACTGGACTATAAAGGACAAGAGGTAGGGATCGATCCAAATCGACGGCTTCAGGGTTCACCCAGCTTTTAATGGGTACCTTATTTTTTTCAGGGAAAGTGAAGCGGCACGGGCGTAATACCGACCACATTACCCCGAAAATCATGTGCCGAAGGTCTATAAAATATATGGTCACTAACACCATATTCACTATACGCCACTTGGCGCGACGGGGGTACTTTACTTTTTTATGGTGCGTATATATTCTTATTGATGACGAGCGTTGTATTCTTTGGTATGAGGTTGGTGTTATCATTAAAATGTCTATATCATTCGATATGTTTATAAATATTAGGCTGATCTTCCTACTTCATTTCTAGCCATCTATTCTTCACTAATTATGGCATTCTGTCATTCTCTCCAGATGCTATCCGTCCCGCCAGCGATTTTCCTGATCTAAACTTATGTCTTGTCTCTCCGAGATACTGAAGGGAACGGAATAGTTCAGGACTCAAGCCTGGCTCGTCGAGTTCGGGCGCATGACTAAAATAAACACTCACAATCTCATGATGTTCTTCAAACAGACCAGTGTTCGGACAACCCATGTTCGAGTCTGACTGGAAGTAGTGTGAATTGTACTCATGGTTGGAAAGAAAATCTCCCAGCCGTCGACCCAGCCGCTGGCAGAAATGGGTACCAGTGCCCATACTCTGGGAAGGTGAGGAAAGCCGCCTCGCATTGTGAGTTTCGATGCTTGGAGCGACACTATCCAGAAGTCTCCGAACGTCTCGGTCATTCCCTTGTTAACTCTATTAACCTCCACTCTCCAATTGTTAACCCTCTAAAATCCAAGATCGGATACACCCAAACCATAAAGTATAATAGCCTTGACATTTGTCTTGAAAATCCTGATTTTATTACGCAAAGAACATGCACCGAACTTCCACAAAGGGTAAAGTGTCTTGCAGATTAAACTGTTACACTATAGCATTTGTGTTACATTTATCAAAAGCAAATTAAAAATTGTGAGGGAAAGAACTTTAGTGACGGTTCAAATCGGCAACAGTTTACCGGAACACGTTCCGAATAGTTCCAGCTGACAACAATGCGTGGCTTTCATTGGTGAATTAGGTACCGTGTATTGGTGAATTAGGTACCGCGTATTGGTGAATTAGGTACCGCGTATTGGTGAATTAGGTACCGTGTATTGGTGAGTTAAGTACCGCGTATTGGTGAATTAGGTACCGTGTATTGGTGAGTTAGGTACCGCGTATTGGTGAGTTAGGTATCGCGTATTAGTGAATTCATCATCATTATCAAGTACCGTGCCTACTGGCGTAGGTGATCATGTCTCTCCACAATTTCGACAGCTATTTATCATTTCTGTTGTTGACCTTCTGCCAAGCCATTCTCTTAAGCTTTCTATTATTTTTTCTCTTTGCTTCACTCTATCTCTTCGTCCCTCAATTTTTCCAGTTGTTACAATATATTCTAGCTGTTCTCTTCTCATTACATGGCCAAAAAATTATGATTGTCTCTTCCTAATATTTGAAATTAGCTCTCTTTTTCCTTTAACCTCTCTCAGAATATTTTCATTACTCTTCTTAGCCGTCCATGGTACTCTCAACATTCTTCTGTAAAACCACATATCTACAGTCTCCAGTGACTTTTTTGTCTGTTGTCCTATTGTCCATGACTCACATCCATATGTTAAGACTGGCTCTACATAACATTTAAGGACTCTTTTTCTCGTTTCCACTGCCAAAAATGGATTGCATAGTATCATCCTCATTTTCTGGAAAGCTGCTTTTGCCTGAGCCACTCTGCATCTCACCTCCTTTGTACATCTTCCGTCTGAGGTTAACAAAGTTCCCAAAAATTTAAATACATTTACCTGTTTTAATATTGTTCCACTTGTCTTTATTTTGCACTGGGGTGATGTCTTTTTCTTTGTTGTTACCATTACCTCTGTCTTTTTGCTATTAAGGCTTAGTCCTTTCTTTTTGCTTTCCTTCACTATAATGTCCAACAATTCTTGTAACTCATTTTCACTCTTAGCGATTAAGACTGTATCATCAGCATACCTTAGATTATTTATATTATGACCTCCAATTGTTATTACAAGCATGTCCCTTAAGGATCTTAAAATAATCTCACTGTAAATAATAAACAAATCTGGTGACAGCACACAACCTTGTCTAACATCCTGTTTTATTTGTTGAAACATTCCCAACTGGTTTCCAGTTTTTATGGCCACTGTTTGTTGCCAGTACATGTTCTTTATTATTCTTAGATCGTTGCTGTCTACGTTTATGTTTTCTAAAATTTTGATTATTTCTTGGTGCTTTACTTTGTCAAATGCCTTGGTGTAATCTATGAAACATAGGTATAGATCTGTTTTCACCTGTATGGCTCTTTCTACTAAAGATCTTATGATATAAATGACATTGCTTGTTCCTTTGTCTCTAACAAAACCACACTGTTCATCACTAATTTCTGGACTGATTTTGTTTCGCACTCTTCGCATGATGTTTCTTAGTAATATCTTAGTCATATGACTCATAAGGCTTATTGTGCGATCATCATCGCATTCAATCGCACCCGATTTCCTTGGTAGGGCTATGAATATTGATTTGAGAATGTCATCTGGTATATATCCGCTGTTATAGATATCATTCAATATTTTTGTTATTTTTTCTATTCCAAAATCACCCATGGCTTAAATCTCTTCTTTAGTTATATTATTTGGTCCAGGAGCTTTGCCTGCTTTCATATTGCGCAAGGCATTTCCACTTCTTCTCTGATTATGTCTGATCCTTCTCCATTGTCCTTAATATTTACTTCTGTTCGTTCATCATTATAAAGATCTTTAATGTATTCTGTCCATCGTCCCCTTATGTTTTCTTGATCAATCAACAGTTCTGCTTCCTTTGTTCTTAGACATCCATTTTTTTAAATTGCGTTTTTCTTCCTGTTAATTCCTCAGTTTGTTTGTATATAGCTTTAGCATCTCCTTTTTGTTGCATTTCAATCTCTTCGCATCTCTCTTTTAGCCATGATTCTTTTGCTTCATTGCATTTTACTACAATTTCTGTATTTAATCTGTTATACTCATCGTTATTTCTTTTATTTCTTCTTGTTGTATCCATTAGCTGCAAAATGTCGTCTGTCATCCATTTCTTTCTTGAATTTGTTCTCACTGTATGAACACTTTTGATGTTTGTTGCATTGATTCTTTCAGCATTTCTCACTGTTCATCAATGCTTTGTATCTTCTCTATTGCATTGTACCGGTTCTGAAGTGTGATTTTATATTTGTCTTGCAGCTTCTTGTCTGATTTTAGTAAATCTAAATTTAACTTGATGTTAACTGAGGTTCGCTTTCTTGTTTTTAATTTTACTCTAAGCTTTCCCACAACTGGTACATGATCACTATTGCAATCTGCCCCTGGTCTAGTTTTCACACACACCAGACTGTTTCTAAATCTGTTGCTTATCATTATATAATCAATTTGATTACGTGCGTTGTCCCCAGGGCTTTCCCATGTCCACAGACGTCTTGGATGTTGCTTAAACCAGGTGTTTCCTATCATCATGTTGTGTGTTCTTGCCCAGTCAATAAGTTTCTCACCTCTTTCATTTCCACTCGCCTAAGCTATAATGACCAACTACTTCCTCAACTCTTTCCTTTCCTACTTTTGCGTTAAAATCCCCTAGAACTATGGTGTTTTCATGTGGTTTGCATTTATGAAGTGCCTCCTTTAACTCGTTGTAAAATTAATCAATTGTTTCCTCTAGACTATCTGCTGTTGGTGCATAAACATGTATAAGATTTATGTCTTTTTGCTTTCTATTCAATTTCACTAAAAGAACTATGTCAGATATTGGATAAAAGCCTTTCACTGTTCTTGCTCTATCTGCATCCAAGATGATACCTACTCCTCTTTGGTGTTCATTACCTCCAGAATAGATTATTTTATGTTTATCAGAGTACATCTCCCCTGATCCGGTGTATCTCTTTTCGCAAAGTCCCCTCCCTTAGCCTTTTGCTCTCCCGAGCTTACCTGCAAGGCAGCAGGGCAGCCACAGGTTGTACTGTTTACTACATACAGTAGCAGGTAAAATTACCTGACCTGACAGATTAGTGAATTAGGTACCGAGTATTGGTGTGAGCTGAGTACTAAACTCAGGAGCCTCGGAAACAAGCCGGACTTGGAATATGAGGAAACTTCAACAAGGAACATTTTTTCATACTGAGCCGCAATGGTTCCTGTCGCCTATCCGCCATATTGACCGGAAGTCCGCCCCTTCATATATAATATTCAACTTTTCTTGTATTAATCACTGGTAACCTAATGTTTTATTTTTATTTTATTAATCAATGGTAATCTAATGCTCTACTGTTCTTTTATTAATCACTGGTGAACTTATTCGAGCGGAATAGGAAGGGGGTTTATAGTAATGGATTAAGTGTCCCCCCCTCCCCCCCCCCCCCGCCACAATCAGAAGGTGACCTGTTTAATTCACATTGCGGTTTTTTTCAATGACACGAGATTTCATAGTCAATTAAATCGAGTGCCTAGTCATAACGGATTTCTAGCTACGAAATGAAAAGAAAATTCTACACTGAATAGTTGCGCCACCTAACTACAAAATGATACAGACAAGTAATTATTTGGGTTATCAAATTACAAAATGATACAGAGAAATAAATATGGAAGTAAACACATTACAAAATAATATAGAAAACTCACACTGTACAATGGGAACACTCTGCATTTCATAACCGTCTGATGTTACTACTCTTGTGCAGACGTAAAGCGTACAACTGTATAACATGTATTGGGAACTGCCCGATAACAGTCTCCCAGAACTGCGCAAACTAATAGGAGATAAACAGGGCGCGATACAACATAGACTAAAAAATGTGAAACTATATGAAACTACAAGATACTAAGCTGCATGATACTAAACTATATGATACTAAATTAAACTATACGATACTAAACTACATGATACTAAAGTAAATTACATTGTGGTAAACTAAATTACACCTTATAAAACTAAATTACACGATACTAAACTATACGATGGGAGTCAGGGGCTAGTGGACAGGACTACAAAGGACAAGAGGTAGGGATTGGTCCCAACCGACGGCTCCGGTTCACCCAGCCTTTAATGGGTATGGGATTTTTTCTGGGAAAGTAAAGCGGCACGGGCGTAATACCGACCACATTACTCCAAATTTCATGTGCCGAAGGTCTGTAAAATTTCTGGTCACTAACACCATATTCCCAATACGCCACTTGGCATGACGGGGATACTTTACTTTTTTTTTTTAAACTACACGATACTAAACTACATGGTATTGGAAGTAAACTTCATGATACTAAACTAAACTACAGTATATTAAACTAAGCTACCCGATATGAAACTAAACTACATGATACTAAACTAAACTACACGATATGAAACTAAACTACATGGTACTAACCTATAACCCGATATGAAACTAAACTACATGATACTAAACTAAACTACACGATATGAAACTAAACTACATGATATTAAACTAAGCTACACGATATTAAACTAAACTACATGATACTAAACTAAGCTACACGATATGAAACTAAACTACATGGTACTACCTATAACCCGATATGAAACTAAACTACATTATACTAAACTAAACTACCCGATATGAAACTAAACTACATGATACTAACCTATACTACTCAAAATGAAACTAAACTACATGATACTAACCTATACTACACGATATGAAACTAAACTGCATGGTACTAAACTAAGCTACACGATACTAAAATACCCGATATGAAACTAAACTACATGATACTAACCTATACTACACGATATGAAACTAAACTACATGGTACTAAACTAAGCTACACGATACTAAATACCCGATATAAACTAAACTACATGATACTAAATACTACACGATATAAACTAAACTACATGACTAAACTAAGCTACACATACTAAACTACATGATGCTAAACTAAGCTACACGATACTAAACTACATGATACTAAACTAAACTATACTAAACTAAACTACATGATACTAAAGTAACTACATTATGCCTAACTAATCTACACGACATAAAACTAAACTAACGATACTAAACTACACGATAAACTACATGATACTAAAGTAAAATACAGGATACTAAACTGGACTACACGACATAAAACTAAACTACACGATACTAAACTACACGATACTAAACTACATGATACTAAAAGTAAAATACAGGATACTAACCTAGACTACACTATATAAAACTAAACTACATGATACTAAACTATATTACACGATACCAAAATACATGATACTAAACTACATGCTAATAAACTAGATTAAAACGATACTAAAATACATGATACTAAACTAGATTACACGATACTAAAATACATGATACTAAACTAAACTACATGATACTAAACAAAATGATACTAAACTAAACTACATGATATAGAACTAAACTATAAGATACTAAACTAGACTTCAATATATTAAACTACATGATACTAGATAAAACTAAATGATACTAATTTACACGATACTGAACAACATCATATCGTACAATACCACACCATACAACACTATGTTACCCTACCCAACGCTGTTTATACTACGCTATTTTACACTACAATCTACTATAGTACGTTATTTTACACTGCAGTCTGCTATACTACACTATTTTACACTAGAGTCTGTTATACTACATTATTTTGCACTAGAGTCTGCTATACTACGTTATTAAACACTACATTCTGATATACTACATTATTTTACACTACAATCTACTATAATGCGTTATTTTACTCTACAATCTGCTATAGTGTTTTATTTTACACTACAATCTGCTATACTACGTTATTTTACACTAAAGTTTGCTATACTACATCATTTTACACTACATTCTGCTATGCTACATTATTTTACACTAGAGTCTGCTATACTATATTATTTTACACTAGAGTCTGCTATGCTACATTATTTTGCTCTAGCTTCTACTATACTACTTTTTTTTACTCTACAATCTGCTATTCTGCTTTCTTTTACATCACAATCTGCAATAATACGTTTTTTTAAACTACAGCCTGCTATGCTAAGTTACTTTACACTTCAATATGTTATACTACGTTATTAAACACAACAGTCTACTATACTACGTTATGTTACACTAGAGTGTGCTATACTACGTTATTTACACAATAATTTGCTATACTACGTTATTTTACACTACAGTCTACTATACTACATTATTTGTTACACTACAGTCTGCTATTCTACGTTATCAAACATTACAGTCTGCTATACTACGCTATTTTACATTACAGTCTGATATACCACGTTATTTTGCACAAGACTCTGCTATACTACATTATTTTACATTGCAGTCTGCTATACTACGTTAATTTACACTAGAGTCTGCTATACTACGTTACTTTACACTACAACCTGCTATACTACGTTATTTTACACTACACTTTTCTGTACTACGTTATTTGACACTACAATTTGCTATACTTCATTATTTTAAAACTACAATCTGCTATACTACGTTAATTTACACTAGAGTCTGGTATACTACGTTATTTTACAATACAGACTGTTATACTTCGTTATATTACATTTTACACCTCTCCGCGGTGCCTCCAGAAACAGACTAACCTGTCTAGTCTGGCCAAGCAAGCAGGGATCGAAGAGGGAAGACAAATCCGGTACTCAAAATTGTCGGCTGAAGTCGGATGTGTTGGGCCGAAAGGCGCAGATATCACAGTGTTACACTGCAAACTTCAACACAACGTAACTACGTCCACTTAACGTCCTTTTAAGGGCGGATGACGAGGAGGAAGTCTACGGTTCGTATCCGCTAGAATACCTCAAATCATCGGGCGACCGCATCATCATCATCATCATATTACATTTGCGTCTGCTATGTTACATTAATTTACTATCGAGCCAGCTATGCTACGCTATTTTTCACAACATTCTGCTATACTACGTTACTTTACACTACAACCTGCTATACTACATTATTTTATACTACAGTCTGCTATACTACATTATTTTATACTAGTCTGCTATACTACCTTATTTTACACTACAACATGCTATACTATGTTATTTTACACTACAACCTGCTATACTACATTATTTACACTACAATCTGCTATAGTGCGTTATCAAATACTAGTCTACTAAAATCTACAATTTACACAAATACCACAACAAATAACTACAGTAGACAACGAGTGGCTCACATAAAAAAAATCATTGACGAAAATAGCAACCGCAATATGCAGAACGAAGCAAAGAAAGAAGGAGGGAAAGATGAGCCCTCCATGGTGGAATGATGTAGTCAAGAACGCCATAAAAAGAAAGAAAAAAACTATACAAATTCTGGCTAAAAAAATAAAGCCCTCGGAATCGATAACATACCAGTAGAAATGCTAGCAGCAGTGGGAGAGGCAGAATGTAAATGGCTACACAGAATATTCAACGCCGCTGCATGGATGCAACAGCAAGTCCCAGACGATTGGAAACAGTCCATTATATTACCAATATGGAAAAAGAAGGGCAGCAAAAGAGACTGCAACCAATATAGAGGAATATTGCTATTAAGCCACACAGGGAAGTTATATGCCAAGATAGTTGAAAAAAGACCAATTATAGACCCACAACTAAGCAATGCTCAGATGGGCTTCAGGAGGAACAGAGGTTGCACAGATACCCTATTTATCATAAAACAACTAGCAGAGAAAACAATAGAGCATAATAAAACACTACATACAGCTTTTATTGACCAAGAAAAGGCGTTCGACAGGGTGGAGAGGGAACAACTGTGGTCCGTATTGCCCTTGTACGGAGTGAGTCACCACCTAGTAGAGATATGAAAGAGCCTCTATGAAAGTAATCGCACTACAGTAAGAATCTTCAGCAGGCTACTCTAAACATTTCACCATTAACGCCGGAGTAAGACAAGGCTGCGTGCTTTTCCCTTTACTTTTCATCACATATATGGACAATATATTAATATATATAATTAGTATATATATAAATTAGCATGCCCAATCTAAGGAAATATATCAACAAGGATGATAACAAGCGGTAACACACAAGAGAACGAAATATACGTACCAGAAAACAGCAGAAGAGAGGAAGAAATAAATGAAATACTATTTGCAGACAACCAAGTTCTGATACATGAAACAATTGAGGACCTGCATGAACATATCAACAGGCTAAACAACACTTGTAAACAACACAACATGAAGATCAACATAAGCAAAACCGAAGTAATGGCAATAGCGAGAAAGAAGGTAGAAACTAAATACCATAATAGATAATACTTCTCTGAAGCAAGTAGACAATTTTAAATATCTGGGTAGCACGTTAACACACGACAATAACCAAGAGACAGAGATAAATATAAGGTGTAACAAACCATGCCATGTTATAGGCCAAGTATCAACACTATTGAAAAAACAAAGCAATAACTACGGAAGCAAAAAGGGCAATATACAAATACATTTTTCTACCAACTCTGTGCTATCAGTGCCAGAATTTGACGCTAGACTCTTGAACAAAAAGAAAGATAACGACCACAGAAATGAAATGTGTCAGAAGAATGACAGGAAACAGCTTAAGGGACAGAGTAAGAAACACTGACTTGGGGAAGAAACTCGAAATTGAACCAGCCATCGAATACATAAAGAAACAACAGACAAATTGGTTCGGCCACATAACAAGAGAAAAAGAACAATCACTCAAAGAACAATAAGCAAACACTACGAAAACGCCAGATTAAGAGTAAGACCGAGAAAAAGTTGGATAAAGGGAATACTAGAGTCACTAGGAGGGATAACACCAGAAGAGGCCAACAAAAGAGCAAAGAATAGAAGATTGTATCTCCCCTCGACGCCAAAGGCAATAAAGGAAGGATAGAGGAAGAATGGAAGAAGATCTACCTGCAAAATAACGTAGAGAAGTACTTATTCGCGTCATCTACCTACAAATTAACGTATAGAAGTAATTACTGACGTCATCTACCTACAAATTTACGTAGATAAGTACTTATTGACGTCATCTACCTACAAAATAACGTAGAGAAGTACTTAATTGCGTCATCTACCAACAAAATAACGTAGAGAAGTACTTATATACGTCATCTACCTATAATATAACGTAGGGAAGTACTTAAAGGTGTCATCTATCAACAAAATAACGTAGAGAAGTACTTATTGACGTCATCTGCCTTCTAAATAAAGTAGATAAGTACTTAAAGGGGTCATCTACCTACAAAATAGCGTAGAGAAATACTTAAAGGAATCATCTACCTATAAAATAATGTAGAGAAGTACTTAAAGGCGTCTTCTACTTATAAAATAATGTAGAGAAGTACTTAAAGGCGTCATCTACCTATAAAATAACGTAGAGAAATTGTTTCATTTAGTTTTTTTTTTAACCAGTAAATCAAGCACTGTCACCACAACCCCTACCGCGATGATTACCGTAAAAACCTAGTCAGAATTATTGCTTAATCTTCCATTTGCACAAACGCTGCTGGACGCTGAGGGGACTTGCTGAGGTGACAATCTGAGCACCTATGTTCTGAGTGCAATGATAATGACCCGCAAATAACGCAATGTCATAATGAAAACATGCTACAAACCTTTTCTAAATGAGAGTCCATCTTGCGAGATCATCGAGATGCTGTAGCAGAGTAGTATTTACAGAATTCATTTCACGCATTTCAATTGCCTGTCGGTTGCGTTGATTTTCTCTTTTACCATGGTCGTTTCAACGCCAGAACAGATTGATAGAGTATATATAGCATTATCAGAGATAATTACTGCTGAACCATAAATGAAGACATTCTGAGAATAAGACATGGAAGCTGGTATAGAATTCTACCGGAAGATTTTATGATACGGCTGATCGCTAACAATAAGTAAAAAACGTAGCTAATGCCAAAACTTCTGAGTGCTGACCAAAAGCAGCAAACGACTTGATATTTGCTCACACCTGAAAGTTCATGCTGCTAGTGACCACAGCTTTCTTTCAATGCCTTTTACGAAAAGTACCTTACACAATGTTTCTTGTTTCCAAAACGAAAAACGGAGCTAAATTATCGAACATTTCGGATAATGGATGAAACTTAGTAGAATCGCAGACTGTTCTCAACACACTTTCCAGGAATATTTCCGAAAATGGCAGAGCACTAGCCATCGTCGTAAAATATGAGAAGGAAACTACTTTGAGGGTGATCAATCAATCAATAAATCAATTATTCCGTAAACTTGTAGGTCTTTTGTGCACCACAGACGCTATTTTCACAATTTGATTCTAGTTTCGCGCTGTAGAGCAGCTCTCTGCGATTCCGTGAATGTCATTTATATCCACTCTTTGTTATCCACCCATCTATTCTTATGTACTCCCTGTCTTCCTTTGCCTGATACTGTGCCCAGGAAAATGGATTTGACAAGGCCTGTGGACCGTGTGACGTGTCCATTCCATGGTCAGTGTCCTCTCTTTTATTATTGGCATTAAGTCTTTTACTTTGAGCGATGGTAGCTACTAACATGACAGTTGTACCGTTACGAGAAATAAAACGATTGCCTAGGGGCACCAAAATATGGGGCGCCAATATTACACATAAGCTCAGGCGTAGCCATAGATTACAGCGCCCAGGAAGAAAGTCAATTTTCTCGCCTCGCCTGGCTCCACCTTGACAAGGTGTGAAACATAATGGGGTAGGTCGTGCTTTACCGGAAATTGTTCCAATACAATGCTCCCGCTCCACACTCAGGAAAGTCAAGGCTGACAATCTATCCTGTCCTATGGATGATCTCAAGTAGGACAGGATCAGTTTTAACTTTCTAAAATAACTTTCACAACTGGCAATGGATGTTGTAAGAGTCACTAACATCTGAAGACCAACTCTCAGATTTGAAAATACATCATTCCCATATTGCACCAAGAATCTTCATGTCACAGTAGCTGCACAAGTAAAACTATCCTTGTGTTTGCATCTTAGTGTTTAACTCGTTAGACAAGTAAAACTATTCTTGTGTTTGTATCTTAGTCTTTAACTCGTTAGACAAGTAAAACTATTCTTGTGTTTGCATCTTAGTGTTTAACTCGTTAGACAAGTAAAACTATTTTGTGTTTGCATCTTAGTGTTTAACTCGTTAGACAAGTAAAACTATTCTTGTGTTTGTATCTTAGTCTTTAACTCGTTAGACAAGTAAAACTATTTTTGTGTTTGCATCTTAGTGTTTAACTCGTTAGACAAGTAAAACTATTTTTGTGTTTGCATCTTAGTGTTTAACTCGTTAGCCAAGTAAAACTATTTTTGTGTTTGCATCTTAGTGTTTAACTCGTTTGACAAGTAAAACTATTCTTGTGTTTGTATCTTAGTCTTTAACTCGTTAGACAAGTAAAACTATTTTGTGTTTGCATCTTTGTGTTTAACTCGTTAGACAAGTAAAACTATTTTTGTGTTTGCATCTTAGTGTTTAACTCGTTTGACAAGTAAAACTATTCTTGTGTTTGTATCTTAGTCTTTAACTCGTTAGACAAGTAAAACTATTTTTGTGTTTGCATCTTAGTGTTTAACTCGTTAGACAAGTAAAACTATTCTTGTGTTTGTATCTTAGTCTTTAACTAGTTAGACAAGTAAAACTATTTTTGTGTTTGCATCATAGTGTTTAACTCGTTAGACAAGTAAAACTATTTTTGTGTTTGCATCTTAGTGTTTAACTCGTTAGACAAGTAAAACTATTTTTGTGTTTGCATCTTAGTGTTTAACTCAGTAGACAAGTAAAACTATTTTGTGTTTGCATCTTAGTGTTTAACTCGTTAGACAAGTAAAACTACTTTTGTGTTTGTATCTTAGTCTTTAACTCGTTAGACAAGTAAAACTATTCTTGAGTTTCCATCTTAGTGTTTAACTCGTTAGACAAGTTAAACTATTTTTGCGGAAATTTTCCCATTACTAGGGTATGCCGGGGGAGTATTTTATGACAGGAGAATAAAGGTCGCTTGTACAATGCAGTCGCCACGAGGTGTCCAGGTTTTGGTTTTTCTGCCACACCCAATAGAAAAAAAAAAAAAAATTGACCCTATCGGGATTTGACCCCGTGTTCTACTTAAACAAATAATTGCCATAAATGTTCTCATGAAATGTCATCTTTGGCTCCATTTAGTTTTGGCTGTAATGTTAAGTCTTGGACCAATGCATTCTTTTTTGTTGCTCAAAAATGGAGCGATCCTGTAGCATAAATAATCAAGGGTTCACAAACTTTTAAACAAGAAACTCCCTTTCTTTGTTCATCATATATCAGAGAGGTCCTCGTGACAGTTTCAATCGTATAAGTCTGGTAAACGTTGATTCCCTGAGATGGCATATAAGATAATAAATGACAACATTGTTAACGTTCTACTGTAGGTACTCATTTATGTACTAACAAATAGTGAGACAAATTGGATTATATTATTTTATTATGTCTATACAATGAGTTGGCAGCAAACTTACCAAATGTTGTTATACATTTGTTTCGACAGATCGTTTCATATTCCCTGTTAAAAAAAAAAAAAAAATATTAAAAAAAAAACTGGGTGATGGTGCTGTCACTTTCTGCTGCCATTCTACTGTTGTAGCAAGTGGTTGTCTCATGAACTATTTATTATAGATACGAGACACTGTACTGATAGTTGTCAGAACCGATTCGAATCTGAAGCAACGAAAAACGCACAATTATATAACAGAGACATGTTTAGTTGGTTCTCTCAATAGAAACAATTACTTGTATCAATGCAATTTAAAAAAAACAACAACAGGTACCCTGGATATACGGTCACTAATTGAGCGTGACAAAATATATTCACTTAATGATTCTGGTAACTCATGGATTAAACACACGACATGGTCGCACGTGTAGATTATTAGTTCGTCTGTTTAACCAAGTATTCAAAATTACTGAAGCCTTAAATACATTCTCACAGATAATTATGTTGATTTCTAACATATGGTCCATTGATATTCAAGACGTGGCCATACTGCCATCACAAGCGCATGTTTAGAGAGCCTATCAACTATTTCGTAGCAACAATACCAGCAAGACCTAGACATCCATACATATATTTCTTTAGGCCGTGTTGAAGCCTTCTATTCTACTGTGATATAATAGACCAAGTATCAAACTAGGCGTAGGGAATGATGCGGAGACATTTTTTACCATTTGACGATTCAACAAGATTTGCTGACACAATGCAGCCCATGTTCCAGCAGGACAACGTGAAGAATGTAGCAGGGGCGTGTGTCTGAAGTCGGTGACTAAGAAAACAATTGGTGAAGTTAAAGCGAATATAAATAAATCTTATATCAGGTTTGGCTATACTATAATAAATGTTACTATTTTTTTTAAAACTTAAACATGAGGACACCGGATCAATCCGATGTTACCTGCCCCTTTTATCTCATCTACGGGATGAAGTTTTAGCAGATTGTCCAGTTTTCAACAAAAAAATGTTTAATGTCAGGAAAATGATTTGAAAGCTAATTTTTTACAGTTTGTGCACGCATATAGAAATATATAAACACTACAATATGCCAACAATACAAACACTTACAAAATTGCAACACTTTACACAAAGCAATGAATGACACCACATGACAACACTAAACACAATTTTTTTAATGCGAGACCTGATAAGGAGGGGATCTGAGCAACCTTGGACATGTTCGGAGTGTAATTATGATGACCCGAAAATAACTCAATAACTAAACAAAAGCAGAACTAATTTGTTTCTACATCAACGCACGCTACATTAAACTATGTACTACGCTATATACTACACTCATCATCATCATCATCATGTACCCTGCCGGATGGCGTAGGCGATCATGTCCCTCCACAATCTTCTATGGTAATTTCCTAGTTTGATCAGATATAGTATTTCAGTTTGGAAGAGTGATGTCCCCTAAAATGTGTCTGCCAAAATACAGTGGTTCTACGCATTCTTGGCGTTGGGGTCATTACGCCGATTGGTAATCAACCACACAATTCCCTTCGATCAGAAGATCATAATTAGGCCGAGTGGCGTCGTTTTTGTCACGCGTTATAATATATTTATAAATATTTAACACTAAAGCTAAACCTAACCCCTGGACCCAACGCCCAATCAACAGATACTCCGAAATGATTACATGCCAGCGTAATGACCCAACGCCAAGAATGCGTAGAACCACTGTATTTTGGCAGACATATTTTAGGGGACATCACTCTTCCAAACTGAAAGACTATATCTGATCAAACTAGGAAATTACCTCTTCTATCTACAGTGCATCGTATCAGTTCTGTTGTTGACCGTTTTCCATACCATGACACCAAGCTATCCAGTATTTTCTCTCTTTGTCGTCCGCGATCTCTCTTTCCTTTTATTTTGCCAGTTGTAACCAAGTATTCCAACTTTCCTCTTCTCATGATGTGCCCAAAAATGTTGATTGCTTCTTTCTGATGTTTTTTAAGAGCTCCCTTTTTTGTGTTGGCCTCTTTGAGAACTTCCTCATTGGTCTTTTTATTGTCCAGGGAACTTCAACATTCTTCTGAAAATCCCATCTCTGTGGCCTCTAACCGTCTTTTCATTTGTTTGTCTATGTCCATGATTCGCTTCCATAGGTCAGAATTGGTTCTATATAGCACTGATGAACTCTCTTTCTCATTTTTATTGACATAGATTTGTTGCATAAGATATTTTTCATTTTCTAAATGCTATTTTGGCCTGAGCTATTCTGCTTTTTATTTCTGTGGTGCATCTCCCATCTGATGTAATTATTGTGCCCAAGTATTTGAAACGTTGCACTTGTTTTAGATTTGTCTCGTTTATTTTTATGCTGCATGATGGTGATGATTGTTTCTTCGATATAACCATTACTTCTGTTTTCTTACTATTCAGACTGAGACCTTTCTTGTTGCTTTCTTCTACTATTATGTCTATCATTTCTTGTAGTTCGTTCTCTGTCTCTGCTATTAAGACTGTGTCATCCGCATATCGCAAATTATTTATGTTGTGACCGTTGACTTCAATTCCTTTTTTGTCTACATTGATCTCATAATATATTCGCTGTAAAGTGAAAACAAGTCCGGTGACAGAACACAGCCTTGTCTGACTCCTTGTTTTATATATTGGAATTGTCCAGTTTGTTGTTAATTCGTATAGCTGCTGTTTGTTGCCAGTACATATTTTTTATGATTCGCAGATCCTTGCCATCAATGTTTAATTTCTCCAGCATATTGATTATTTCCACATGCTTTACTTTGTCAAATGCTTTCGTGTAGTCTATAAAGCACATATATAGATCTTTCTTTACCTCTATAGATCTTTCTATCAATGTCCTTAAGATGATATTGCGTTATTGGTGCCCTTTCCTTCCACAAATCCACATTGTTCCTCACTTATTTCTGGTTTTATTTTGTTCCTTACACGTCTCATGATTATTCTTAGTAATATTTTAGTCATATGGCTCATGAGACTAATAGTGCGATGGTCTTCACAATCAGTGGCGCCTGACTTCTTCGGTATGGCTACAAAGATAGATTTTAGTAGATCTTCGGGTATGTGTCCAGTGTTATATATGTCATTGAGTAATTTTGTTATGACTTGTACTCCCAACTCTCCTAATGCATTTATCTCTTCGATTGTTATATTGTCAGGACCTGGAGCTTTGCCTCTTTTCATGTGTTGAAATGCGTCCTCCACAGTACTCTGCATTATTGGTGGTCCTGTGTCTTCATTTGAATTGTTTAATTCGGTCTTTCATCATCATAGAGTTGAGACTGATATATTCTGTCCATCTTTCCATTGTCTTCTCCTGTCCCATTATTATATTTCCTTCCTTTGATATCACACATCCTGAAACTTTTACTTCTTTTCTTCCTGTTAATTCATTTAACTGATTGTGCATACATTTTGGGTCTTTCTTTTGTTGTTTTTTCCATTTCTTCACATTTCTGTTTTAACCATCCTTCCTTTGCTTCTCTGCACTTGTTTTGGATCTCTTTGTGCAATATTTTGTATGCTCGTTCTTCTTTCTTATGTTTTCTTCTTTGTCCATTAGTTGTAATATTTCTTCTGTCATCCATTTCTTTTTGTTGATTCGTTTAGTCACTGATATTACTTCTTTTGATGTTTTCTGAATCGATTGTTTGAGCATTTCCCACTGCTCCTGGATGTCCTGTATTTTCTCAATAGCATTATATCTATTTTGTACTATCATGCTGTACTTATCACTCATCTGTTTATCTACTCTTAGCATATCTAGTTCTAATTTTATATTTCTTGGTGATTTCAGTGCCTTCCGCATTTTATTCTTATCTTTCCAACTACTGGTACATGGTCACTATTACAATGTGCTCCTGGCCTTGTTTTAACAGACGTTAGCCCATTCCTGAATCTTCTCTGTACCAGTATAAAATCAATTTGATTGTGTACTTTTTTGTCTGGGCTTTGCCATGTCCATAGTCGCCTAGGGTGTTGTTTGAACCAGGTGTTACCTATAATCATTTCATGTGTCTTTGCCCAATCTATCAATCTATCCCCTCTGTCATTCGTCTCGCCAAGGCCATGCCCCCCAGTCACATTTTGCACTTTAGCTGTTCCTACTTTTGCATTGAAATCCCCTAATACAACAGTAATTTCATGGGATTTACACTGTTCCATGGCTGCCTCTAGCTCCTTGTAAAAAGTGTCAATGTCTTCTTCTTCGCTATTACTTGTTGGTGCATAAACTTGAATTATGTTGATATCTATACTACACTACGCGACGCTATTCAGTACTACACTCATACAACATGCAACACTAGACGAAACCAATCTCATCATCATCGAGTGTAGTCTCCGCAACGAAGGTTGGCTACCATGGAGCGCCATTCCGCTCTGTCTCTTGCTTTGATGGTGCAGGTTGTCATAGGCATATTTGTCCATCTTTTGATGTTATTCGTCCATGTTAGCCTTGATCTGCCTCTGCCTCTTTTACCTTGTATTTTCCCTTCCAGGATTACTTTTAATAGACTATTGTGCCTTTTAACATAGCCAAAAAAAAAAAATCGCATTTGTTTTGTTTGAATTGCGTTACGTAGTTCTCTATTCATTTTTAGTTGTTTTAAGACTTCATCGTTTGTTTCTTTTCCGTCCATCCAATTCTACCTATTCTTCTATATCCACATTTCAAAGGCTTCAATTCTCTGTTCTGTTTTCTTGTCTAATGTCCATGTTTCTGCACCATATAGGAATATTGAGAAGATGTAACATTTTGCTATTCTTAATGTTAGACATGGTGCTATTTGTTTGATGTTAGTATGTTCTTCATGACATTAAAATTACTTGTTGCCATTCCTATTGTTTTGTTTATTTCATTTGTACATTTTTCATCACTGGTTACAGTATGTCCTAGGTAGTTATATCTCTAAACTGTCTCCAGGTCTATTCCTTAAATTGTGAAATCTACTTGTGGATTTTGAGCATTTTCTTTGTTTATGACCTTAATTTTAGTCTTTTTGATATTCATATCTAGTCCATATAATTTCCTTGTCATGTTTATTTCATTAAGTAATTGTTGTAGATCTTTAGGACTTTCTGCTAGTAGTACAGTATCGTCATCATGTCTTAGGTTATTGAGTGTCTTTCCATTCAAACCACTCTACGATATTCAATATCACTATACATCAGACTACACTACACCACACTAATTTAATCACATGCCACCTCAATATATTACACTGCATTACACATCACATTACATGGAAGGACGTTACACAACTTTACACTAAATTACCTTAAACAACATTACACCATATCACACCATACCACACTATATACACCATTCTACACAACACTAAATTACACACGACACAACAATACAAACTCTAACTCAACACTACATTACCTTGAACCACATTGCAGTACAATCTACTATGTTATACCAATAAACATCAATATGATGTTTATTTATTCCGTATTGGTAATTAGAGGATACAACTGAAAGTATGATCCCTATCAGGTTGACATCAAGTGTCATTAACAAACAAGTATCAGGGGAAAGAAATATTTAGCAAGCACACAAAACTCACACTGTTGCGTGATACCCGTGCTAGCTTAATTATGCAAATGATGGAAAACCACTGAGGTCCTTGAAAAGTGACTAACTTCCTTTGAAAGTGAATGTCTCCGAAAACTCTTCAACATAAAATAAAGAGACTTGATATCAAGTAAAACTGTACAAATGTAACGATACGCTGTACAGCATGAGAACTGAGAGAGAAATAGCAACGGCAGTGATAACATGTTTGGTTACACGGATTGTGGATCAGTCTTGGTAAGTAACTAGCAAGAATTGCTACAGAAGATTGACTGACAGTGTATGCGGCAGGAGTGGATGCAACTCTTACCTGACTCAAAGGTGAACGCGTTAGCATGGGTGTATTGTCAAGGGTACGCTGTTGCTGCACGGGCGTAATACTGACCACATTTCCCCAAAAATCATGTGCCGAAGGTCGTTAAAAGTTATGGTCACTAACATCATATTCCCTATACGCCACTTGGCGAGACGAGGCCCCCTTATTTATTATTTTTTTTTTCACCAGAATGCATGTACTTGGCAGAACGTTGCATTCACCACAGCCTGTCTGAAAGAATCTATGTTTCTAGCCAGGACATTCTCTTTGCCAGTTGTCATGTTCAAAGTCTCTTTGATGTCTTTAAATCAACTTCTTCTTGGTCTGCCCGTCCCGCCTTCCTGGAACGATGTCTTCTATTATTGTTTATATCCAGCTGTGTTTTTCAACGTGGCTATTGTGTTTTCAAAATTTCAGAAAGCATAAACGTAGACAGCAACGTTCTAAGAATAATAAAGAACATGTACTGGCAACAAATAGCGGCCATAAGAATTGGAAACCAGTTGGGAATGTTTCAACAAATAAAACAGGGTGTTAGACAAGGTTGTGTGCTGTCACCAGATTTGTTTAATATTTATATTGAAATTATTTTAAGATCCATAAGGGGCATGCCTGGAATAACAATTGGAGGTCATAATATAAATAATCTAAGGTATGCTGATGATAGAGAATTAATCATTAAGAGTAAAGTTAGTTACACGACTTGTTGGTCATTATAGTGAAAGAAAGCAAAAATAAAGGGCTAAGCCTTAATAGTAAAAATACAGAAGTAATGGTAACAACAAACAAAAAGACATCACCTCAGTGCAAAATAAAGACAAGTGGAACAATATTAAAACAGGTAAAGGAATTTAAATATTTGGGAACTTTGTTAACCTCAGACGGAAGATGTACAAAAGAGGTGAGATGCAGAATGGCGCAGGCAAAAACAGCTTTCCAGAAAATGAGGATGATACTATGCAATCCATTTTTGACGATAGAAAGATTAAAAAGAGTTCTTAAATGTTATGTTGAGCCAGTCTTAACATATGGATCTGAATCATGGACAATAGGACAACAGTCAAGAAAATCACTGGAGTCTGTAGAAATGTAGTTTACAGAAGAAAGTTGAGAATACCATGGACAGCTAAGAAGAGCAATGGAAATGTTCTGAAAGAGGTCAAAGCAAAAAGGGAGCTAATTTCCAATATTAGGAAGAAACAATCATCATTTTTGCCATGTAATGAGAAGAGAACAACTGGAATGTATTGTAACAACTGGAAAAATTGAGGGACGAAGAGATAGATTGAAGCAAAGACAGAAAGTACCAGATAGCTTAAGAGAATGGCTTGGCAGAAGGTCAACAACAGAAATGATAAAAGACTGTCGAGATAGAAAGTTGTGGAGAGACATGATCACCTACGCCAGTAGGCCCGGTAATTGATGATGATGATGATTGTGTTTTCATTTCTTCTGTGAGATGATTTTGTTTTTAATGTTCATGTCTTTTAATATGTTTTCATTCCGTAAAATATATTTATTTTCTTCCTTGCAAATTTCCAAGATTGTCCATGATTAAGAAACAACATGCTGATACATGTATTAGGGAAAACACGTCCTCTCAATATTTTTACTTTCATTACATTACAGCTATTGTACCACGAATTCATCGTCTTTTGATCTCCTACTGTCAGTCTCTATTGTTATTTATTACAGATCCTAGATACTCCTAGTTCATTACAATTTCAAGTTCTTCACTTATGATTCTAGGCTGACTCTTTTGTTTTTGTTTCAAAGGACATTAGTTTTGTTTTCTGTATATTTAGACTAACGTTTTGCCCATGGGTGTGTTTTAACACACTCAATAATCTCATTTGATACTTTTCCGCTGTTTGAGAGAAGGACTGTATACATATGGTATTAAAGAAACAAACGAAGATGAATGAAACGAAGGTGTGAGGAATTAACTTTTTAAAAACGCATGTTCTTTTCTAATGTTTATTTATTTATATTTTTGTTTAAAATCAAGGTCTTTCAGGGGGTTGAACCTACAGACTGACTTGCTTCATGGCGTAAATCATCACTTGTCTGTCTGGTCAATAGTAACGTTCCCGCATCACTGGCTCAGGCTTCAATCTTGGCATGTGTACTGCATGATACGTAAGTGGAGGAATTGAGTTGAGCAAGTACATTTTTTGTGCAACCGACCCTTCATGGTATGAGAAAACTCACTTCCAGGATCATGGCATCTACCTTCATAATCCTCACAGCCTAACCATGACAATGAAGAGAACAATTAGGCCACGTTAGCAACTTTCCAAAATAAACGGGAATACAGTTAACTGAGTTTTGAGTAACGTGCCTACAAAGAAGAGTAGATAATGAGATTTGAGCAACACATTCAAGCAAAGAGAAGATAATTAAAACATTATTTTGAGCAACACAGAGAGAAAGGAAGATAATTAATACAATTTTGAATGACATGTTGAGAAAAGAAGATAATGAAAGTTTAAGGAGTATGTTCAAAGAAAAGAGTAGGTAATGCAATGTTGAGCGACAGGTTCAAAGAGAGGAGAAGATAATGGAATATTGAGTGCCATGTTCAAAGAGCGAAGATAATGGAATATTGAGGAATATGTTCATAGAAATGATAAGATTGTAAAGGGAACTCACAAAAACAGAAGACGCGTCTTCTACCTTTTTAGCTCCCAGTGGAGCATAGGTCTTCAACAAACACTTTCCAAGTCGTTCTGTTTTATGCCATTCTTTTAAGGTCATTCCATGTCTTCCCCATCATCTTCATCTCTGCTTCTATCTGTTTTCTCCAAGAATTCCTTGGTCTTCCTCTTTGTCTTTTCACCTGGGGATTCCAAAGAAGGGACTGTTGTGTAATACTCTCAGTTGGCTTCCTTAGTGTGTGTCCTATCCAGCGCCATTGTCTTCATTGTTTTTCTTTATCCACTGGTACTTGACTGGTACATTTCCATAATTCTATGTTAGTGATTTTGTCCTGCCATTTTCATCCTTTTATTCTGCGTAAGCATCCATTAATGACACAGTACATAGTTAATGACATAGCAAATAATTTCACAATGAACAGTGAAAAGATTTTGGCCAGTATCAGACAGAATTCTGCTAGTAAAATTGAGAGGCAGACCAATGGATATCGACATAATTCCAGTTTATGCACCAACAAGTAATATCGAAGAAGAAGACATTGATACTTTTTACAAGGAGCTAGTGGCGACCATGGAACAGTGTAAATTCCAAGAAATAACTATTATATTAGGGGATTTCAATGCAAAGGTAGGAACAGCTAAAGTGAAAAATGTGACTGGGGGGCACGGCCTTGGAGAGACGAATGACAGAGGGGATAGATTGATAGATTGGGCAAAGACACATGAAATGATTATAGGTAACACCTGGTTCAAACAACACCCTAGGCGACTATGGACATGGCAAAGCCCAGACAAAAAAGTACACAATCAAATTGATTTTATACTGGTACATAGAAGATTCAGGAATGGGCTAACATCGGTTAAAACAAGGCCAGGAGCAGATTGCAATATTGACCATGTATCAGTAGTTGGAAAAATAAGAATAAAACTGCGGAAAGCACAGAAATCACCAAGAAATATAAAATTAGAACTAGATATGCTAAGAATAGATAAACAGATGAGTGATAAGTACAGCATGATAGTACTTAAATAGATAGAAGGTTATTGAGAAAATACAGGACATCCAGGAGCAGTGGGAAATGCTCAAACAATCGATTCAGCAAACATCAAAAGAAGTAATACCAGTGACTAAACGAATCAACAAAAAGAAATGGACGACAGAAGAAATATTACAACTAATGGGCGAAAGAAGAAAACATAAGACAAATGAACGGACATACAAAATATTGCACACAGTGATCCAAAAGAAGTGCAGAGAAGCAAAGGAAGGATGGTTAAAACAGAAATGTGAAGAAATGGATAAACAACAAAAGAAATATTTAAAATTTATGCACAATCAGTTAAATCAATTAACAGGAAGAAAAGAAATCAAAGTTTCAGGATGTGTGAAATCAAAGGAAGGAAATATAGTAATGGGACAGAAGAAGACAATGGAAAGATGGACAGAACATATCAGTCAACTCTATGATGATGAAAGACCAGAATTAAACAATTCAAATGAAGACACAGGACCACCAATAATGCAGAGTACTGTGGAGGACGCATTTCAACACATGAAAAGAGGCAAAGCTCCAGGTCCTGACAATATAACAATTGAAGAGATAAATGCATTAGGAGAGTTGGGAGTACAAGTCATAACAAAATTACTCAATGACATATATAACACTGGACACATACCCGAGGATCTACTAAAATCTATCTTTGTAGCCATACCGAAGAAGTCAGGCGCCACTGATTGTGAAGACCATCGCACTATTAGTCTCATGAGCCATATGACTAAAATATTACTAAGAATCATCATGAGGGTGTAAGAAACAAAATAAAACCAGAAATAAGTGAGGAACAATGAGGATTTGTGGAAGGAAAGGGCGCCAATAATGCAATATACATCTTAAGAACATTGATAGAAAGATCTATAGAGGCAAAGAAAGATCTATATATGTGCTTTATAGACTACACAAAAGCATTTGACAAAGTAAAGCATGTGGAAATAATCAATATGCTGGAGAAATTAAATATTGATGGCAAGGATCCGCGAATCATAAAAAATGTACTGGCAACAAACAGCAGCTATACGAATTAACAACCAAACAGGACAATTCCAATTTATAAAACAAGGAGTCAGACAAGGCTGTGTTCTGTCACCGGATTTGTTTTCACTTTACAGCGAATATATTATGAGAGCAATAGTAGACCCAAAAAAATTGAAGTTAACGGTCACAACATAAATAATTTGCGATGTGCGGATGACACAGTCTTAATAGCAGAGACAGAGAATGAACTACGAGAAATGAAAATAATAGTAGAAGAAAGCAACAAAAAGGTCTCAGTCTGAATAGTAAGAAAACAGAAGTAATGGTTATATCGAAGAAACAATCATCACCATCATGCAGCATAAAAATAAACGAGACAAATCAGAAACAAGTGCAACGTTTCAACTACTTGGGCATAATAATTACATCAGATGGGAGATGCACCACCGAAATAAAAAGCAGAATAGCTCAGGCCAAAATAGCATTTCAGAAAATGAAAAATATCTTATGCAACAAATCTATGTCAATAGAAGTGAGAAAGAGTGTTCATCGGTGCTATATAGAACCAATTCTGACCTATGGAAGCGAATCATGGACAATAGACAAACAAATGAAAAGACGGTTAGAGGTCCAAGAGATGGGATTTCTAAGAAGAATGTTGAAAGTTCCCTGGACAGCTAAAAAGACCAATGAGGAAGTTCTCAAAGAGGCCAACACAAAAAGGGAGCTCTTAAAAAACACCAGAAAGAAACAATCAACATTTTTCGAGCACATCATGAGAATAGGAAAGCTGGAACACTTGGTTAAATTGGCAAAATAAAAGGAAAGAGAGATCGCGAACGACAAAGAGAGAAAATACTGGATAGCTTGGTGTCATGGCATGGAAAACAGTCAACAACAGAACTGATACGATGCACTATAGATAGAAGATTGTGAAGGGACATGATCGCCTACGCCAACCGGTATGGCATATGATGGTGATGATCCATTAATGTAAGTCTGTATCCTCGTGATCGTCAGTTTTGTTGTTCTCCATGTTTCACAGCCATATAATAGGACCGCCTTAACATTTGAGTTGACAATTTAAATTTTTGAATTTAACCTAATGTCTTTGGACTTCCATATGTTTCCCAGTGCAATGAAAGCTCCTCTTGCTTTTGATATCCTTATTTTGGTATCATTTTCTGTTCCTCCCTCTGTATCTATATCACTGCCCAGATATATGTAAGATTGTATATCTAATAGAGGTATTTCTCCTAGCTTTATTTGGTTATTGCCAAATGTATTCATTCTCATAATGTTGGTCTTATCTCTATTAATCTTCGGTCCTAGCTGTTGTGATCTCTCATCAACTATGCTCATTTTATCCTGTATCTTATCTGTTGATGGATGTGTGATAGGAGAGCTATGTCATCAGCAAAGTCTAAATCATCAAGTAGTTTGGTCAGTGACAACTGGATTCCATTTCTGTTGTTTGAGTTATTTTCATAATCCAATCTATGGCAGTAGAAAAAAGAAATGGAGACAGAAGGCATCCCTGCCTTACTCCTGTTCTTATTTCAAATGCTTCTGTAAGCTGTCCTTCATGCACCACACTACATTTCGTTCCTTCATACATTGTTTTTATCAGGTTAATAAACTTTATGCGGATTCCGTAATGACTCAGCAACTTCAAAAGCATTCTTCTGTCTAAACTATCAAATGCCTTTTCGTAATCTATGAATCCAATATAAAGTGGGGATTTTAGTTATAAACTTTGTTCAACTATTATACGTAGAGTAGTTATTTGATCAGCACATGATCTGTTCTTCCTAAAACCTGCTTGTTCATCTCTCAAATGTTTCTCTATTGCCTCTTTTAGTCTCTCCAGAATGATTCTGCTTAGTATTTTTCCTGGCACTGATAGTAGCATAATTCCCCTCTTGTAAACTTCCTTTCTTTGGTAGTTTGATCATATAACCTTCTTTCCAGTCTTTAGGTATTTCTTCCCTCTCCCAAATTTTATCTAATAGATTATGTAGCATCGTAGTAGAGGTGTTAATATCTGCGTTGATGGCTTCCGAAGGAATTTCATCTGGTCCTGTGGCTTTACCATTTTTTAATAGTTTGATGGATTTCATTATTTCTTCTATGCTTGGTTTTCCACAGTTAACGTGTAACTCTTCTTCTGCTGGTAGTATATCTGGAGGATTATTTGAGCCGGGTCTATTCAAACGTTCTTCAAAGTGCTCTTTCCATCTCTCCATTTGTTCCCTACTCACAAAAACGGAAGACGCGTAATAGATAATAAAGACAGCATTTCACAGAAACAAGAGAATTGTGGAACAGGAGCCACTATAATATAATTTTAATTCTGAGCAATCTGTTCAAAGTAATTCTAAGGCAGTAAAGAGAATTTTCAAAAATGTTATCACCAAAATGAGAAAACAGTGAAAGGGTATTTGGTTCGACGACATGTTTATAGAATTAGTTATCTTTATTTGTATCAAACGTTTTAGATTGCTTACTGGTTTTGATTTTCTTATCCTTCTTTGTTAATTATTTTGTTGCATGTTTTTTGTACCATTCATACTGATATATAATTTGGATACATCGAGAGAGACATGCTTACAAATATGAAATACTTTACTCAAAAATGGTTGGCTGATTATAGCCAAGTGCATACAAATTGTGCCAGTCTGTTTTTGTTTCAAATGTTCTCTCACTTGCCTTTAATCAAAGATAAAAACGGACAATAGGAAAGATGAGAGTAACAACATCGAGAAAACTCTACAAAAACCTCAAAGGATATAATATAAACATACAATGATATCTAGCAGCTAGGCCTATAGAGAGACGAGATAAACTACGATGTACTGGCACACGCCTTCATCAAGTACTAGTCAACAACTATTTAAACTGTTTAAAATACTTGATTGTGTGTCTCTCACTCTACTTGGAGTGTAGATTGTGTGATTAATGCGATTAAATACATAATTTCCAACTGGATATAATTTTTCGAAAAGTTGTGTAAAGTTTTCTACCAAGGAGAAGGATAAGAACTGATAAGTACTTTTTTTAATGTAATCAGCTAAAGTTTGAAATTTAGACCGTAAAAGATCGCATGTGAGACCTTAGTGATCAAACACGTGGGGGGAAACATCAGTCGGGCTAAACCCCCAACGTGTGTTTTTCTTAAGTTAAGCCTTAACTTACGACTGACTCAACAGGTCGGTAAGGGATAAATGTTTTATGCTCAGAAAAATACACAGAAGATAAAAGATTAAAGTAGCAACGATAAACATATGCGGGTTAAAAAAAATAAAGAAGTCGAACTTATAGAAGAAGTGAAAAAAGGAAAATTAAAATACTAGGATTAGCGAACACCAGAGTAAAAGGACAACAGATAAAGAAAACATACGAAAATATTCTAAGAAGTCGACAACACAGAAAGAGCAACACATGGTTCCATTCGGAACCAATTCCATTCGGAAAGAATTATCACAATTAAACTACTAGACGATCGAAAAACAAAATTACATTCAAATCTATGCACCATGACAATGAAAGAGACAGCGAAGAATTCTACGACACACAGAGTGAAATCATTAACAATATTGACGAAAGCGACGACATGTTACTGATGGGAGATTTTAATGGAAGGCTTGGGAAACGCAACAGTGAGAACAGTGATTTCTAAGGACCCTTTGGCGATAAAACGGCTGAAATAAACGAAAATGGAAGCAGACTGCTGGAGCTATGCAATCAAAATGATTTATTTATCAGCAACCATTCTTCAAACACATAGAGTCGCAAGTATACACCTGGTACAAATGGAATGACACAACATGCAGAAGCCAGATAGATTTCATACTAACAAGACAACAGAACAAGATAAGAGTAACCGACAGTAGAGCAATCCCAAATATTACAGACGACACGGATCACAAGATGGTTATGATCACACTAAGACAGCCAAAAATAAAGAGAATATACGAAAACAAACAAAAGAAGCGAAAAGAAAAGACAATAAAAATAAAACAATTAAAAGATCAAGAAACAAGGAAAACCCTAGAAGAAAAACTAACAGAGGAACTCAAGAAACTCCCTAACGAAATATGCACAGTAGAAGAAGAGTGGAAACAATTTAAGGAAACAGTAACCAACATCTCTAAAACAGTTTGTGGAATAAAGCTAAGAACAAGAGAAGGGAAAAAAGTAAACACGTGGTGGAGCAAAACAATCAGAGAAGCAATTAAGGAAAAGAAGAAACAGTTAAAAAATTGGCGGGAGAACAAGAACCAAGAAAATATGAAAAATATGTCTTAGTTCGAAAAATTGTTGATCAAAGAAGCTAAGCAAATGCATTTGACAGAATTCGGACAAAACTTGAGCAGGGACTTCAAGACAGCCACAAGAGATTTCTACAAAGCAGTAAAAGCCAAAAGAGCGAGAAAAGAAAACCATGAACTTACTGAGCTGATAAATGTCAAAGACGGACATCCAATATCAAATAACCAATGTATGCAACAGAGATAGAAAGAATATTTTGAAGACCTGTTAAACATACCAACTACCAATAAGACAACAAAAACCACACCAGAACTCACAAATACTGAACCCAACATCATGAAAGAGGAAATGAAGAAGTAATCAAATATGCAGCAAGAAATAAAGCACCGGGGATAGATAACATTCGAATAGAAATAATAACAGCAGCAGCAGAAACGGGAGTGCAATGGCTGCACGGAATATTTAATGCAGCATGGCACCAACAACAAACCCCAGAAGATTGGCAACAGGCAATCATAATACCAATATGGAAAAAGAAAGGTAGCAAAAGAGACTGCAATCAATATAGAGGTATATTTCTTCTCAGCCATGCAGGAAAGCTATACGCCAAAATCGTGGAAAAAGACTGAGACCAATAATAGAATCACAGTTAAGCGACTCTCAAATGGAGTTCCGAAAAAAAAACAGAGGATGTACCGACGCACTATTCACGCTAAAACAGATTGCGGAAAAAAACGACAAAACACAATGAAAACTTATACATAGCCTTCATTGACCAGGAAAGGACATTCGACAGAGTAAACAGAGAACAACTGTGGCAGATACTAACAACATACAGAGTAAGCCAACATCTTATCAACCTTATTAAAAGTCTTTATGTCAACAGCAGTTGCATGGTCAGAACAGCAGCAGGCTACACAGACCACTTCGAAGTTAGATCAGGTGTAGACAGGGGTGCGTACTATTCCCCCCCCCTTACTGTTTATTACATACATATACCATATTTGCAAGCTAGCCAACCCATCAGAGACAGAGGAGATCAACGAGCTTCTATTTGCAGAAGATCAGGCACTTATACATGAAACAATAGAAGACCTACAAGAACACTTAAACGAACTCAACATCTCAGGCACAAAATACAACATAAAATCAACATCAACAAAACATAAGTCATGAATGTCGCCAAAAATAAACAGAACATCAACATAACTATAGAAGGCAGACAACTAAAACAAGTAGAGGAACTCAAATACCTAGGAAGTCTAATGACAAGCGATAATTCTCAAACAGCAGAGATAGAATCAAGATGCAACAAAGCTTGTCAAATCATCGGACAGTTATCACCACAATTGTCCAACAAGGAAATAACGCTGGAGGCAAAACGAGCACTATACAATACAATCTTCATCCCAACGTTGTGCTACCAATGCCAGACCTGGACCCTAGATGCAAGAACAATAAGAAAAATAACCTCTACAGAGATGAAATGCGTTAGACGAATGACAGGAAGCAGTCTGAGGGATAAGATCAGAAATGAAGAACTGAGAAAAAGCTAGGAATAGTCCCCGCCATAGAATATATAAGGAAACAACTAATACAATGGTTTGGCCACGTGACAAGGCAAAAGAACAAAACAACACAACGAACCTTCAACAAACGTTGTGAGAACACCAGACCCAAGAGTCGACCACGAAAAAGATTGATCGATGGAATATTAGAAGCACTAGGAAACATAACAGCAGGAGAGGCAAACAGAAGAGCAAAAGACCGCAAATTATATATCCCTGGACGCTGAAAGGCAGATGAGGAAGGAAAGATGCAGAAGAAGAGAATAATACTTGATAAGGAAAGTACAAATCTAACCCTACTGGGCTACCGACCTTCGAACAACCGTGTGCGATTCCCGTCGAAAACAGTTAGAACTGTACTCCTGGATGGGAAAAAAGTATCCCCGCGGTCGACCCAGCCGCTGGCAGAAATGAGTACCATGGTATAATTCTGGGAATGTCCCTTCGCGTAGTTTATATGCTTGAAGTGACACTATCCAGAAGTCTCCGGACACTTCTGGATAGGCAGCTGAACATATATAGTTGAAAACTCGCGTGCTAAGACGCTGATTCAATCTCGTACATTACCTTTACCTTCACAACTCTAAAACAAATAAACACTAAAGTCATTCTCAAGATTGAAAATGGCGGAATAGGAACACTGGCCAGGATTTAGCGTGTCTGTTGGTCACAAGATAGATAGTCATTATGGCAGGTATGGAAGACTCAAAGGTTGGAGAACGGTTGAGAACATAAAAGCGAGAACAAGAGCTTTATATCGTCCTTAATGTTTATCGAAATTGTATGATATTGTGATCAAGTTCGATCTATTCCCAGCCATCTTGCAGGCAGCATAAGTCTTTTTCTGTAGATTTAACGTTTGATTTTCTCTGTGTTCCTGTTCCTTGTTTACTTATATTAATTTATATTTCAGCTACTTACGTTCACACCTATTATTAGCATCTCTTAATTCTATTCTTCATATTCATTAGACCTAATCTAGGTAGATGTACATAATTATATGGGACAGCGTCAAGAAGTACAACAATATAAGCTCTCGACCATCCGTGATCAAATTTTAAATGTCCATATTCTGGTCAAGGATTGATATGTCCATATTCTTATACATTGTTTTTATATTTCCATATTCTGATGAAAATTGTATGGTTCCATATGCTGGTTAAACTTTGATATATCTATATTCTGTTAAAGATTTGGTATGTCCGTATTCTGGTAAATCTGTGATATGCCCATAGTCTGCTCAAGCTTTAATATGTCCATGTTCTGGTCAAGCTTTGATATGTCCATGTTCTGGTCAAGCTTTGATATGTCCATGTTCTGATCAAGTTTTAATATGTCCATGTTCTGATCAAGCATTGATATGTCCATGTTCTGGTGAAACTTGATATGTCCGTGTTCTCATCAAGTTTTAAGATGTCCATGTTCTGATCATGCTTTATTATGTCCATGTTCTTATCAAGCTTTAAAATGTCCATGTTCTGATCAAGCTTTGATATGTCCATGTTCTGATCAAGCTTTGATATGTCCATATTCTAGTCAAGTTTCGATATGTCCATATTCTAGTCAAGCTTTGATATGTCTATATTCTGGCTCAAGCCTTGATATGTCCATATTCTAGTCAAGCTTTGATATGTCTATATTCTGGCTCAAGCCTTGATATGTCCATATTCTAGTCCAGTTTCGATATGTCCATATTCTAGCTCAAGCTTTGAATGTCTATATACTGGTCGAGGTTTGATATTTCCATATTCTAGTCAAGCTTTGAGATGTCCATATTCTAGTCAAGTTTTGAGATGTCCATATTCTAGTCAAGTTTTAATATGTCCATATTCTGGCACAACTTTGATATGTCCATACTCTTGTCAAGCTTTGAGATATCTATATTCTAGTCAAGCTTTGATTTGTCACTATTCTAGTCAAGCTTTGATATGTCTATATTCTGGTCAAACTTTGATATGTCCATATTCTGGTCACGCTTTGATATGTCCATATTCTGGTCAAGCGTTGATAGGCGCATATTCTAGTCAAGCTTTGATATGTCAATATTCTGGCCAAACTTTGATATGTCCATATTCTGTCTCAATCTGTGAAAATCCACTTACTCAATTGTCCACCAAGTTATCATCTCTATACTATTTCTCCTTCCATTCGAAGTTTCCATCTTGTCAGTTCTTATGTTGACTTGCAATTTTTTTTTTCTGAGTACTTTCCAGGTCCACATCCAACTTCTGCATGTTATCGTTTTGTACATTTACTTGTGATTTCTCCTGTTGAAAAGGTATCGTACACGGTAATAGGTGGTCACTAAAATCATGATGAGGAAACCTCTTAAAGATAATTTAAAATGTTAATGAATTAAAATAAAATTTCCCCTGCAAAAAAAATCAATAATTAATGTCGAAAAGAAAAGGAACAAAATATGAAATATATAAATGATTTTACGAGCTCTGACGACTTCGATTTTGAAAAAGTGACCTCTATTTTTGGTAATCTTGATGCACTTGTAATTGACGCACTTGTGTTCATAGAAGGAACCAGCAGCAACACACTTCCCGTTAATGTCACAGCCTGCAGAGAAGAAAGAGAGTAAAATATTACAAGCATCGATGTTTCGTTACAGTCGTGAAGCAAAAAAAAACATGTTACACTGCTAAATTGTCACCGCTGTAGAGCTGCCTTTACCCAACAACAACTAGTTGGTTTGTTTCATCATAACGTAGCGTCACGGTAGTTAGAAAAATTTTCAATATTTGCTACCCCGCCCATCCAATAGCCTGCACTAGGTGAATATACTGATAGACCACTTTGCGTGCTAGTTATGAGTTAGTTCACACCCTATCAACAACTATTTCTTTGCACCTTGACAGGACATCACATTAGGTGCCGCAAACAAAATTGCGAAGTCTTCTCGTCCGACTGTAAATTTTTGTATTTCGTGTTTGATAATTGCATGGACACTTGGGTATTCATGTCTTCTCTTGCACTCAGAATCGCGAATGATGGCGTCTAGAGGCACTGAGGGGTGGGTACATGACATGGCTAGAAGAAATCAGATTTACACAAGAATGTCTTGCAGGGAAAACAAGAACTGAGATGAAGTGAACACAGGAAGCCACAACGGGGAGGGGTTAATGTGCTAAGATCCACGGTACTGTGCTATAACATTACGAGGTGAGAGAGGAAAGTGATCTTCCCCTCTGTTATTTACATTTTCTAACCTCTTCAAAGTTGATTGTAAAAGGAAGTCACAAAAACGGAAGACGCGTAAGAGATAATAAAGAGACCATTTCACAGAAACAATAGAATTATGGAACAGGAAACACTATAATATAATTTTAATTATGTGCAATCTGTTCAAAGTAATGCAAAGCAGTAAAGAGAATTTTCAAAAATGTTATCACCAAAATGAGAAACAGTGTAAAATATTTGGTGCGACGACCTGTTTATAGAATTAGTTATCTGTATTTGTAACCAACTTGTTAGATTGCTTGCTGGTTTTGATTTTCTTATCTCTCTTTGTTAATTATTTTGTTGTATATTTTTTGTACCATACACGCAGACATACAATTTTGGATACATCAGTCAAGACATACATGAAAACATGAAATACTTTACACATAAATAATGTGTTGAATATGACCACGTGTATACAAATTGTGCCAGTCTGTTTTTGTTTCAAATGTTCTCTCACGTGCCTTTAATCAAAGCTAGAGACGGACAATGGGAAAGATGAGAGTAACAACATCGAGAAAACTCTACAAAAACTTCAAAGGATATAATATAAACATACAGTGATATCTAGTAGCTAGACCTATAGAGAGACGAGATAAACTACGATGTACTGGCACAAGCCTTCATCAGGTACTAGACAACAACTATTTAAACTGTTTTAAATATTTGATAAGGAAAGTACAAATCTAACCCTACTGGGCTACCGACGTTCGAACAACCCGTGTTAGATTCCCGTCGGAAGCAGTTAGAATTGTACTCCTGGTTGGAAAAAAGTAACTCCGCGGTCGACCCAGCCGCTGGCAGAAATGGGTACTCGGGTATAATTCTGGGAGTGTCGCCTCGCATAGTTAGTTTCGATGCTAATAGCGACACAATCCAGAAGTCACCGAACACTTCTAGATAGGCAACTGAACATGTATTGGTGAAAACTCGCGTGCTAAGACGCCGATTCAAGTCTCGTACTTGACCTTTACCTTCACAACTCTAAAACAAATAAACACTAAAGTCATTCTCAAGATTGAAAATGGCGGAATAGGAACAGTGGCCAGGATTTAGCGTGTCTGTTGGTCACAAGATAGATAGTCATTATGGCAGGTATGGAAGACTCAAAGGTTGGAGAACGGTTGAGAACATAAAAGCGAGAATAAGAGATTTATATCTTCCTTAATGTTTATCGAAATTGTATGATATTGTGATCAAGTTCGATCTATTCCCAGCCATCTTGCAGGCAGCATAAGTCTTTTCTGTAGATTTAACGTTTGATTTTCTCTGTGTTCCTGTTCCTTGTTACTTATATTAATTTATATTTCAGCTACTTACGTTCACTTCTATTATTAGCTTCTCTTATTTCTTCTGCTTCATATTCATTAGACCTAATCTAGGTAGATGTACATAATTATATGGGACAGCGTCAAGAAGTACAACAATATAAGCTCTCCACGATCCGTGATCAAATTTTAAATGTCCATATTCTGTTCAAGGATTGATATTCTATATTCTGATGAAACTTTGATGGGTCCATATTCTGGTTAAACTTTGATGGGTCTATATTCTGTTAAAGATTTGGTATGTCAGTATTCTGGTGAATCTTTGATATTCCCATAGACTGGACAATCTTTAATATGTCCATGATCTGGTCAAGCTTTGATATGTCCATGTTCTGATCAAGCTTTGATATATCCATGTTCTGGTCAAACTTTGATATGTCTATGTTCTGGTTAAGCTTTGATATGTTCAGGTTCTGATCAAGTTTTGATATGTCCATGTTCTGGTCAAGATTTGATATGTCCATGCTCAGACCAAGCTTAATTATGTCCATGTTCAAATCAAGCTTTAATATGTCCATGATCTGATCAAGCTTTGATATGTCCATGTTCAGAACAAGCTTTAATATGTCCATGTTCTGATCAAGCTTTGAAATGGTCATGTTCTAATCAAGCTTGATTTGTCCATGTTCTGATCAAGCTTTAATATGTCCATGTTCTGATCATTCTTTAATATATCCATTTCTGGCCAAGCTTTGATATGTCCAGTTTCTAGTCAAGCTTTAATATGTAGATGTTCTGATCAAGGTTTGGTATGTCCATGTTCTAATCAAGCTTTGATATGTCCATGTTCTGATCAAGCTTTGGTATGTCCATGATCTGCTCAAGCTTTAATATGTCCATGTTCTGGTCAAGCTTTGATATGTCCATGTTCTGATCGCACTTTGATATGTCCATGTTCTGGTAAAGCTTTGATATGTCCATGTTCTGGTCAAGATTTAATATGTCCATGTTTTGATCAAGCTTCGATATGTGCATGTTCTGGTCAAGCTTTGTTATGTCCATGTTCTGGCTCAAGCTTTAATATGTCCATGTTTTGATCAAGCTTCGATATGTCCATGTTTTGATCAAGCTTCGATTTGTTAATATTATGGTCAGTTATTGATATATCCATATTCTGGTCAAACTTTGATTTACCCAGGTACTGGACAATTTTTGGATGTCCATATTCTGATCAAGCTTTGTTATGTCTTTATTCTGGCTTAAGATTTGATATGTCCATATTCTGGTTAAGCTTTCATATGTCCATATTCGGACATAAGCTTTCATATGTCCATATTCTGGCCCTAGATTTGAAATGCCCATATTCTAGTCAAGCTTTGATATGTCCATATTCTAGCCAAGCTTTAATATGTCCATATTCTGGTCAAGCTTTAATATGTCCATATTCTAGTCAAGGCTTAATATGTCCATATTCTGGTGAAGCTTTGATATGTCCATATTCTAGTCAAGTTTTGATATGCCCATATTCTGGCTCAAACTTTGATATGTCCATACACTTGTCAAGCTTTGATATGTCCATATTCCAGTCAAGCTTTCATATGTCCATATTCTGGCCCTAGCTTTGAAATGCCCATATTCTAGTCAAGCTTTGATATGTCCATATTCTAGTCAAGCTTTAATATGTCCATATTCTGGTCAAGCTTTAATATGTCCATATTCTAGTCAAGGCTTTAATATGTCCATATTATGGTCAAGCTTTGATTGTCCATATTCTGGTCAAACTTTGATATGTCCATATTCTGGTCAAGCTTTGATATGTCCATATTCTGGTCAAGCTATGATATGTCCATATTCTAGTCAAGGCTTTAATATGTCCATATTCTGGTCAAGCTGTGATATGTCCATATTCTGGTCAAACTTTGATATGTCCATATTCTGGTCAAGCTTTGATATGTCCATATCTGGTCGAGCTTTGTTATGTCCATATTCTGGCTCAAGCTTTGATATGTCCATATTCTAGTCAAGTTTTGATATGCCCATATTCTGGCTCAACTTTGATATGTCCATACACTTGTCAAGCTTTGATATGTCCATATTCTAGTCAAGCTTTGATATGTCCATATTCTGGCCCTAGCGTTGAAATGCCCATATTCTAGTCAAGCTTTGATATGTCCATATTCTAGTCAAGCTATGATATGTCCATATTCTAGTCAAGCTATGAATTGTCCATATTCTGGTCAAGCTATGATATGTCCATATTCAAGTCAAGCTATGATATGTCCATATTCTGGTCAAGCTATGATATGTCCATATTCTGGCCAAACTTTGATATGTCAATTTTCTGGTCAAACTTTGATATGTCCATATT
>JAVIAB010000108.1:22640424-22707924 GCA_032433765.1 Megaustenia siamemsis | reverse complement strand
CTTTCAGACGGGCTATGGTGAATGTAACGTTCTGTGGGAGATCTGGATAGAGACAGAGATTCTTTCAGATGGGTTGTTTGGAATGTAACGCTCTGTAGGAGATCTGGATAGAGATAGAGATTCTTTCAGACGGTCCTATGATGAGTGCAACGTTCTACAAAAGACTAGAAAATAAATTATGGCACATTTGTATTTTCTTGAGCATTTTAAATCACATTGTCTAGAGTTCGACTTCTTCCTTAGTTTCCATCCTTGTTGTTATGACGTCTCCGTATCTTGGAGACAGGAACCCATTTATTTACAACCGAACAAAACTGGAAATTGTCAACCTGAAAAGAACCAACATTGATTGGATAGTTGCGCCTTTACATCACATCCGGGTCTGGGAATATTTGACTCGCATTAGCATACAATTAACAATTTTAGATGACGTCATGTCAAACGCAAAACTTTAAGCTTCTGGGAATCTCTCATTATTATTCTCAGTCCTACGTTTAACCAACAATCTAAATCAAGCCAATTTGCAGGATTTTCTTCATTAAGAAGGGACTATGTCTTAAAACTGAACTTATTTCGCGTTTAATGGAGCTAATTTTCTGACCTACACTGAAATTGTGCATATTTCTTCATGTCGTCATTTCGGGTTTTGACATCAACATCTTTGTTGATACAAACAAAAAAAACTGTATTAAGAGATTAGACATTACAGCTGCTATTTTATTCAAAACTTAACAAATATTTTCATATTTTCTTCAGTGAAGCGTTGTGGGATCCCGCATTTTTCTGTCTGGGATAAAATGTGTCGGTCTGACAGTTGGCAACCCCAACTGTGTTTACTTGACCGTTTAACTCTTCTCATGCCTTGAAGCCAGATCTTTGCCTGATGTGATAAACATAACAAGCAAAAAATAAGGACTAGAAATGAATATCAAAAAGACTAAAACTATGATCATAAACAAAGAAAATTCTCAAGATCTACAAGTAAATATCACAGTTCAGGGAATACATCTGGAGGCAGTACAGAGCTACAACTACCTGGGACATACTATAACCAATGATGGAAAATGCAAAACTGAAATAAACAAAAGAATAGGTATGGCAAAAAAGTAATTTTAATGCTATGAAAAATATACTAACAACAAAACAAATATCAGCAGGGCTGAAACTAAGAATGGCAAAATGTTACGTCTTCTCAATATTCCTATATGGTGCAGAAACATGGACATTAGACAAGAAAACAGAACAGAAAATTGAAGCCTTTGAAATGTGGATTTATAGAAGAATAGGGAGAATTGGATGGAAACAAAAGAATGAAGTTTTAAAACAACTGAAAATAAAAAGAGAACTACTAAATACAATTAAGACAAAACAAATGAAATTTTTGGGGCATGTTAAAAGACACAGCAGCCTACTAATAGTAATATTGGAAGGAAAAATACAAGGTAAAAGAGGCAGAGGCAAACCAAGACTAACATGGACGAGTAACAACAAAAGATGGACAAGTCAATCTATGTCAGCCTGCACCATCAAAGCAAGAAACAGAGTAGAATGGCGATCCATGGTAGCCAACCTTCGTTGCGGAGAAGGCACGCGATGATGATAATGAGTTGTTGATCTTTAAGATTCGTTCTCATGAGATAGTCGAATCATTTTACATGTTGCTTTTCTTTTGTGTATTTTTTTATGTTGAATGTAACTAAACATTATGTAGTTATGTAGAGTCAGTCTTAACATATGCATGTGAATGATGGACAATAGGTCAACAGACAAGAAAATCACTGGAGTCTGTAGAAATGTGGTTTTACAGAAAAATGTTGAGAATACCATGTGCAGCTAACAGGAGTAATGAAAACGTTCTGAAAGAGGTCAAAGTAAAGAGATAGCTCTTTTCCAATACTATGAAGAAACAATTATCTCTTTTTTCCATGCAATGAGAAGAGTACAACTAGAATATATTGTGACAACTGGGAAAATTGAGGGACGAAGATATAGAGGGAAATAAAGAGAAAAGATACCAGACAGCTTAAGAGAATGGCTTGGCAAAAGATCAACAACAGAAATGATAAATAACTGTCGAGATCGAAAGTTTTGGAGTGACATGATCACCTATGTCAGCAGGCATGGTACTTGATGACGATGATAAACATGATTGTCCTTATGTCTCAGGTCATTTCAATTAACGACGTTAGCAGAGGGACGGTATGCCTACAACAGCTCTCCGGTATGATACACACCTGCTGTTGTTATTTCCTAGAGGCACTGAGAAATCCATAGTCAGTTATGATTGACAGAGGCTACCACGTAGTTCTAACGATGTTTCTTGTGTATTTATTTTGTCATTGTTTCTTTCCCATTGGCTGTGGTTGTTATCTTATGCATCCCCGCCTATACTTGTTATCTTTGACATAGCTTAACCTACAGAATCATTACAACATGTTCGTGCCCTGAGATGAATTTCACATTTGGGAAAAAATCATCTCTCATCTTTTGAGAAAGGAACAGCTGGGATATATAACGACAAAAGGAAAAGTAGAAGGAAGAAGGGATGAAGGAATACAGAGAAAAGATAAGCAAGGCAGCTGAGAGTTGATTTGATAGGAGGTGAACAAGAGAATTGATCTCAATAATTGTGGAGAAACAGTATACCAACGTCAGCAGACGCAGCACTTGATGAAAAAACTTAAATTCATTTCATCATCATCATTGAGTGCCGTCTCCGCAACGAAGGTTGGCTACCATGGAGCGCCATTTTGCTCTATCTCTTGCTTTGATGGTGCAGGTTGTCATCGGTTGATTTCTCCATCTTTTGATGTTACTCGTCCATGTTAATCTTGGTCTGCCTCTGCCTCTTTTACCTTGTATTTTCCCCTCCAGGATCACTTTCAGTAGGCTGTTGTGTCTTTTAACATGGCCTAAGAATCGCATTTGTCTTGTTCTAATTGTGTTCAGAAGTTCTCTTTTCATTATTAGTTGTTTTAAGACTTTGTCATTTGTTTTCTTTTCCTTCCATCCAATTCTACCTATTCTTCTATATATCCACATTTCAAAGGCTTCAATTCTCTGTTCTGTTTTCTTGTCTAATGTCCATGTTTCAGCACCATATAGGAATATTGAGAAGATGTAACATTTTGCTATTCTTAGTTTTAGCTCTGGTGTTATTTGTTTTGATGTTAGTATGTCCTTCATGACATTAAAATTACTTTTTGCCATTCCTATTCTTTTGTTTATTTCAGTTGTACATTTTCCATCACTGGTTATAGTATGTCCAAGGTAGTTATAGTTCTGAACTGTCTCCAGGTCTATTCCTTCAATTTTGATATCCACTTGTGGGTTTTGAGTATTTTCTTTGTTTATGATCATAGTTTTAGTCTTTTTGATATTCATATCTAGTCCATATTTTTTGCTTGTCGTGTTTATTTCATTAAGTAATTGTTGTAGGTCTTTAGGATTTAAAGTTAAATGTAATTTATACATTTTTATCTACAATCATCTATACATTTTTCATCTATACATTTTTAAATGCATTAAAAATTAAAATTCATTTACCTGTTTTAATATTGTTCCACTTGACTTTTTTGTGCACTGATGTAATGTCTTTTTCTTTGTTGTTACCATTACTTCAGGCTTTTTGCGAATAAAGGCTGAGTCCTTTATTTTTGCTTTTTTCACTATAATGTCTAACATTTCTTGTAACTCATTTTCACTCTTAGCGATTAAGACTGTATCATCAGCATACATTAGATTATTTATATTATGACCTCTAATTGTTATTCCAGGCATGTCCCTTATGGATCTTTAAATAATCTCACTATACATATTAAACAAATCTGGTAACAACACACAACCTTGCCTAACACCCACTTTTATTTGTTGAAACAATCCCAATTGATGTCTATAGTCCGTTCATAAATTCATAATCATATCTGAATTAGCTTTGCGTGATAACCGCTTGTTATTTTAGTTTCAAAATTTGCATGCAATCTTAGAATATTGATGACGCAAAGATTTTGTTATTTTTTATTCCACAAACACAACAGATTTTGCACATCAGCGAATTCCTTTGATCTTTTATGACGATATCACACAAGTTGATTCAAATTTTAGAGTTTACAGTAATCGTGTTAAATTTTCCAGTATACTGGAATTCTTGTCAGAGGCGTATCTACATAGTGCTTAATTGTGGGTGTTGTTCGTTATGTGTATTTGCAAACATGAATTCAATTGGTTACAATTGCTGATATATTAAAAAAGTAACCTTTTACATAGTTATTAATTTGCATTTCAAACTCATTGTAATTTAGATATAAATGTTGGTATTTAAAGTCAACAAATTGTCTACTGAGTCTTCACAAAATTAATAAAAATACGCCTTCCCTTCGGTTATTAATGCCCAGGCCGTGGTGAGTCTTGTCGTTCAATAACAATTCAGTTTTGTGCACGGGATTTTCCTAAAGTTAGTGTTTCTGCAATAGCCAAACTATTTTACGTCAACGACCGCACCAAATTAATGTATATATCCTAAAATGGTGTCAAATTCGAACAGGGTGAATTTAATATAGCCTAAAGAAGAAAACTTTTTAACTAGATCAAATTTCTCAGAGCAAAAAATATTTCTATAACGTCATCAATATTCTAAGATTGCATGCAAAATTTTAAACAAAAATAACAAGCGGTTATGACGCAAAACTAATTCAGGTGTGATTATGAATTTCTGAACGGACTATAGTTCTTATCGCCGCTGTTTGTTGCCAGTACATGTTCTTTATTATTCATAGATCTTTACTGTGTATGTTTATGCCTTCTAAAATTTTGATTATTTCTTGGTGCTTTACTTTGTCAAATGCTTTGGCATAATCTATGAAACATAAGTATAGATCTGCTTTTACCTCAATGGCTTTTTCTATTAAAGATCGTATGATATATATGGAATTGCTTGTTCATTTACTTCTAAGGAAACCACACTGTTTATCACTAGGATTGATGTTGTTTCGCACTCTTCGCATGATTATTTTTAGTAATATCTTAGTCATGTGACTCATAAGGCTTATTGTGAGATGATCATCGCATTCCATCCACCAGATTTCTTTAGTAGGGCTATGAATATTTTATTTTTTTTATTTAGCAGGTCGTCTGGTATGTATCCGCTGTTGTAGATATCATTCAATATTTTTGTTATTATTTCTATTCCAAAATCACCCATGGATTCAATCTCTTCTTTAGTTATATTATCTGGTCCAGGAGCTTTGCCAGCTTTCATATTTCTTCCACTTCTTCTTTGAGTATTTCTGGTCCTTTTCAATTATCCTTAATATTTACTTCTGTTCGTTCATCGTTATAAAGATCTTTAATGTATTCTATCCATCGCTCCCGTATGCTCTCTTGTTCAATCGATAGTTCTCCTTCCTTTGATCTTAAACATCCAGATTTTTATTGTGTTTTTCTTCCTGTTAATTCTTATTTGTTTGAATATAGCTTTGGCATCTCCTTTTTGTTGCCTTTCAATCTCTTTACATCTCTGTTTTAGCCTTACATCTTTGCTTCCTTGCATTTTATTATAATTTCTTTATTTAATCTCTTATACTCAACTTTATTTTCCTTATTTCTCCTTCTTGTATCCATTAGCTGTAAAATGTCATCTGTCATCCATATCTGTCTTGCATTTGTCCTCACTTGTGGTATGAACTCTTTTGATGTTTTTGCATTGATTCTTCAAGCATTTCCCACTGTTCGTCAATGCTTTGTATCTTTCCTATTGTATTGTACCTGTTCTGAATTGTGATGTTATATTTATCTTGCAACTTGTCTGATTTGAGTAAATCTAAATTTAACTTGTTAACTGAGGCTCGTTTTGCTGCTTTTAATTTTACTCTCAGCTTTCCCACAACTGGTACATGCTCACTATTGCAACCTGCCATCTAAATCTATTGTTTATCATTATGTAATCAATTTGATTAAGTGCGTTGTCTCCTGGACTTTTCCATGTCCACAGACGTCTTGGATGTTACTTAAACCAGATGTTTCCTATCATCATGTTGTATGTTCTTGCCCAGTCAATAAGTTTGTCACTAATGTCATTCCTCTCGCCTAAGCCATAATAACCAACTATTTCCTCAACTCTTTCCTTTCCTATTTTTTCATTGAGATCCCTTAGAACTACGGTGATTTCATCTGATTTGCTTGCATTCACGAAGTGCCTCATTTAACTCGTCCTAAAATGTATCAACTGTTTCCTCTAGACTGTCTGCTGGTGATGCATAAACATACAGTTTATGCACCAACATATCAGAAGATAAAAATTGATAATATGTAAAAATTAGTAAGCTAATATATATATATATATATATATATATATATATATATATAAAGTACCCCCGTCACGCCAAGTGGCGTATGGGGAATATGGTGTTAGTGACCATAAATGTTACAGACCTTCGGCACAAGATTTTTGGGGTAATGTGATCTGTATTACGCCCGTGCCGCTTTACTTTCGCAGAAAAAATCCGATACCCATTTAAGGCTGGGTGAACCCGGAAGTCGTCAATTGGGATCGAACCCTACCTCTTGTCCTTTGTAGTCCAGTTCACTAACCACTGAGTCATCGCGGCGCATATATATATATATATATAATTAAACTGAGACTCAACTGAGGCTGGTTCCAAAAGCTTCCAGGGAGTAAAGGCTGCTAGTTAAATGGGATCAGATGTGCGTGAGGGGGTACTAACCGTAGTTGTGGTACAAAATGTAGTAGTGGTATTAACTGTAGCCCTGGTACAACTTGTAGTAGTGGTAGAAAACTGTAATAGTATTACTAACTAAACAATGTGTAAAACAATGGAACGTATAATCAATCTCAGACTGCAGTGGTACCTGGAAAGTGAAAATCTCCTTGTCCCACAACAAGCAGGCTTTAGACAGTGTTACTCTACCGAAGATCAAGCAACCTATCTTTCCCAGGAAATCGAAGATGCGTTTCAAGAAAAGAAACTGGTACTAGCAGCATGGATAGACCTAAAGAAAGCATTTGATAAGGTATGGAAGGAAGGGCTTCTGAAGAAACTGAGAAATTATGGAGTAAATGGCAGGATGTACAAATGGGTCAAAGCATACCTGCATAACAGGTGAGCCAGAGTGCAACTGGATGGTCTTAAGAGTAAGAAGGTCTTATTGCGCCAGGGCGTTCCACAAGGAGGGGTACTATCTCCAACACTTTTTTCTGATCTACATCAATGACCTAGTTACTGAACTACCACATGGCATCAAAGTGGCAATGTATGCAGATGACTTGGTAATGTGGTGCACAGAGGAGTATGCAACAGTGGCCTCCAAATTGCTACAAAGAGCTATGAATGCACTGAATACATGGACAAATAGATGGTGTATCAGCATCAATACAGACAAATGCAGTACTACACTTTTCACACTCTCCCCAAAACAAAAAGCAGGAGCCATCTACATAAACAATGAGCCTGTGAAAGAAGACATACAAGCTACATATCTCGGAGTTACATTTGATAACAAACTATCTTGGAAACAGCAGATAAATAGGGCAACCCAAAAAGCAAGGAGAAAATTGGCTATTCTAAGAAAGTTGTGTGGAACCACATGGGGTGCGAGTGGGAAAATACTCAGTAAAGTTTACCAACAGAGTATACGCCCACATTTAGAATATGGATCATCCGCATGGTGCTCAGCATCAAACACCACATTGCAAGAACTGGATAAAGTACAAAACCAGGCACTTAGGGTCATCACAGGAGCAATGAAATCAACACCAATATTGGAGATGGAGAAATTGTGGAGGATACCAGCACTGAGAGAACAGAGAGACACAAAGGTGCTGATACAGGCAGAAAAATTTGTATGCATGCCGAGACATCCAATGAAGGACAGATTCCAAAATCTTGCATTGGGACGACTTAAGAGAAGCAGCTTTATCCACCAAGCCAAGCGTATTAGTAGACAAACACCAGACATGCCAAGAGTTGTTAAACCCCTTCTGCCCATACCAGAACAGACTCCCTGGACAGATGAATCAGGATTATCAGTTCAAATACGGACAGAAGTGAAAGGAATAGTTGACAAAGAGGAACAAAATAGTCTACAGCGAAAAACAATAGCTCTCAGTTTCCTGGATGAAGAATACCCACAAGACCTATGGATTCGTGTGTACACAGATGGATCAGCACAGAATGCAGTAAAGAATGGGGGAGCAGGTGCATATATAGAGTACCTAAATAACACTAGGGATATGGATAAAATAGCAACAGGGAAATATTGTCACAATTATGATGCAGAAATACAAGCAATAAAGTTGGCAATAGAAAAACTGCTGAACAGTAATCTTAGCCCACAGCCTGTAGTGTTTTTGACAGATGCAAGATCAGTACTCCAGGCACTACAATCCAGAAAATTACCACATCTGCAGACCTTATTGACTGAACTCTGCAAGCACCACAGGGTTGCCCTGCAGTGGATCCCGTCTCACTGTGGAATACCAGGAAATGAGAAAGCAGATCAGTTGGCAAAGGAAGGTTCAACAGGCACACAACTAGATACACCAGTTACATACCATCATAAGAAACAGATAATCAAATCAATCAGAGGACCACAAGCCCCAAATCAGGATGCCTTTCATAATATGAATAGATATGAACAAGTTATCATTATACGCCTAAGAACAGGACACAATCGACTCCATAGTCACATGTATACAAAATTCAAGATCGGCACATCAACTACTTGTACATGTGGACAGGCACCCCAGACTGCTGAACACATACTTCAAGACTGCACTGAATATAGTAGACTGAGGAAAATCCATTGGCCCATAGATACAACACTACAGACAAAACTATATGGGCCACTGCAAGAATTACAAAAGACAGTAAAATTTATACAGGAAACGACATTGCAGATATAGACAATACGTCAGGCGAACGAAAGATAGATAGATTACTAACTATAGTTGTGGAACAAAATGTTGTAATGATACAAACTATAGTAGTAGTTCAATATGTAGTGGTGAAAACTGTAGTAGTGTTACTAACTGTAGTCGCGGTACAAAATGCTGTAAAGGTACAATCTGAAGTAGTGGTATATAATGTAGTAGTGTGACAAGCTTTAGTACTGGCACAAGCTGTAAGTAGTGGTATAAGCTGTAGTAGTGATTCAAACTGTGGTCTCGGTACTAACTGTATTCGTGGTACAAACTGTAGTAATGGTATAAACTGAAGTAGTGGTACAAATTGTAGTAGTGGTACAAACTGTAATATCGGTGCACCGTTCTCGTTGTGGGTCAAATTGTAGTGATGGTAGAAAATGTACAAATGGTACAATCTGTAGTAGTGGTACAATCTGTTGTAGTGGTACAATCTGTTGTAGTGGTACAATCTGTTGTAGTGGTACAATCTGTAGTTGTGGTACAAACTGTAGTTGTGGTACAAACTGATGTAGTGGTACAAACTGATGTAGTGGTAGAAACTGAAGTAGTGGTAGAAACTGTAGTTGTGGTACAAACTGATGTAGCGGTACAAACTGATGTAGTGTTAGAAACTGAAGTAGTGGTACAAACTGTAGTTGTGGTACAAACTGTAGTTTTGGTACAAACTGTAGTTGTGGTACAAACTGTAGTTGTGGTACAAACTGTAGTTGTGGGGTACAAACTGATGTAGTGGTACAAACTGAAACAGTGGTATTATTTGTAGTAGTGGTGTAAACTGTAGTAGTGGTGCTAACTGTAGTAGTGGTGTTAATTGTAGTAGTAGTACAAACTGTAGCAGTGATATTAATTGTAGCAGAGCTACAAATTGCAATAGTAGTACAAACGGTAGTTGTAGTATTAATTGTAATAGTATTGCAAACAGCAGTAGTGGTACTAATTATAGTAGTGGTACAAACTGGAGTAGTTGAGTTAACTGTAGTAGCAGTACAACGTGTAGTAGTTTTACAAACTGTAGTCATCATCATCATCATCAAGTATCGTGCCTGCTGGCGTTGGTGATCATGTCTCTCCACAACTTTCGATATCTACAGTTATTTATCATTTCTGTTGTTGACCTACTGCCAAGCCATTCTCTTAAGCTGTCTGGTATTTTTTTTTCTCTATCTCTTCGTCCCTCAATTTTTCCAGTTGTTACAATATATTCCAGTTGTTCTCTTCTCATTACATGGCCAAAAAATGATGATTGTTTCTTCTTAATATTGAAAATTAGCTCTCTTTTTGTTTTGACCTCTCTCAGAACGTTTTCATTACTCTTCGTACAAACTGTAGTAGTGATAACCGTAGTAGTGTAACCGTAGTAGCGATAACTTTAGTAGTGATAACTGTAGTAGTAGTTAAAACTGTAGTATGATAACTGTAGTAGTGATAACTGTAGTAGTGATAGCTGTAGTAGTGATAGCTGTAGTAGTGATAACTGTAGTAGTTGTGATAACTGTAGTATGATAACTGTAGTAGTGATAACTGTAGTAGTGATAACTGTAGTAGTGATACAAACTGTAGTAGTGCAACGGTAGTAGCGATAACTGTAGTAGTGATAACTGCAGTAGTGATAACTGTAGTAGTGATAACTGTAGTAGTAGTAGTGATAACTGTAGTATGATAATTGTAGTAGTGATAACTGTAGTAGTAGTGATAACTGTAGTAGTGGTACAAACTATAGTAGTAGTGATAACTGTAGTAGGATAATTGTAGTAGTGATAACTGTAGTAGTAGTGATAACTGTAGTAGTAGTGATAACTGTAGTAGTGGTACAAACTATAGTAGTAGTGATAACTTTAGTCGTGATTTTTTTTTTAATTCTTTGTTTGTTCTGTAGAATAAAAACTGATATATGAAATTTTTGTTATCTACTTCTTCTTCTTCTATCTTTCCTCCATTGCCGTTGGCGTCGAGGGGAGATACAATCTGCGATTCTTTACTCTTCTGTTGGCCTCTTCTGATGTTATCCATCCTAGTGACTCTAGTATTCCCTTTATCCATCTCTTTCTCGGTCTTCCGCTTCATCTGGCGTTTTCGTAGCGTTTGTGTATGGCTCTTTGAGTCATTGTTAGTTTTATGAGAAAAAAATCATAATGTACGGTGTAGGAGAATGGTCGCAAGAGCGAGGTGGTTAGTATATTAGGGTATTGTTAAGGTGGTTCGAACACAACTAAACAAGTAGCGAGGATTTTAACAGACACAACTGAAACTCACCTTACTTTTCAAAATAGGTACCTTATTTTTCTCTAGGAAAAAGGCGCGTATTGTATGTGATGATGAAATAAGCCATCAATTAATTTTGTTAGAGAACCTGATGTTTTACATGTGAGAGACCAAAGAAGAAAACGACAACGGTGATAATGAAAGGAAGAGAGGGAAAAAAGAAAATAAAGTATTAAATAGAAGAGGGAGATTACAATTAGAGGAAGGAGGAAAAAAAAAGAAAATAAAGTATTAAATAGAAGAGGGAGATTACAATTAGAGGAAGGAGGAAAAAAAGAAAATTGAGAAAATGTAAGAAATAATACACACTAGCAATAGTTGTATTTCGTTGTGTGAAATTAGAGAAATCGCCAATCTACCACTAATATCTTCAGTAATAAAGAAAAGACGATGGTCATATGTTGGACATGTGATGAGAAGAGATAATAACCGAATAGCAAAGCATGGGAAACAACAGGTAAGAGGAAAAGAGGAAGACCCAGAGAGACACTGTGAAGAACATTGATGAGATAGGAAAGAGCAGCAGGAATCGGCTCCCTCAATGAGATAGATCTGCTTGCACAGAACAGAGACAAATGGCGAGATTTGATAAAATATCTTTAAAAGAATTGAAAACTGCTAGAATAAAAATTTCGATACGAGAAGGGGTATTTTGGTCTACGCCATATGGGCCGGCTACGGCTTGAAAAGTCAATAGATAGATAGCAATAGTTGAGTAGCTTAAGACCGGCCTATAATAATGCGCCATCAACATGCAAAGAAATGAAAACGCGAAAACCGCCGACTATGACAGGCCAGCTCCACTCTGTATCGATAATGTCTCCCGCACATTCCACCCATTAACGAACTAGTTCTTATCTCCGTTAGTTCTCCTTACCGTTTTTATTAATTCTCTTATTAACAACGCCGACGCAGCAGGGGAGATAGTTCAGTATCGTGTAAATGAAGTGAATTCTGCTTCCAACGGGATTGTCTTTCCTTTAGTCACGTATTGTTATTTTCTTGTTATTTTCTTAGTTTTGTTATAAAAACTGTTTTAAGATTTAACATGCATTGTTTTTAAAACAGTTTCTGTTTTCAAAATTATTTCTTAACATCCTCGTTTGAAAAAAGTAGCTAAATTAGACAACATGCGTACATTCAGATACTTTGAGCGTATGTTTTATTTAAGTGTTTGTTTGCTGTTTTGTTCTTTAACGTGGTTTATTTGGAGCATTCTGTATTTTATTTTACGTGTTGAAGGATGGGTTGTAAAAAATTGTTTATTAAACACACGCTGTTTACGTATCATAGTAGCTGATGAGTTAATTGAACTTTAATTATCGTACCTTTCTCTTTCAAATTCGTTATCGACTATATTCGCCTTTGAGTTCTTTCTGCCTGTTTCCTATTTCTATATGCACCCTTCTATCTATCTATCTATCTATCTATCTATCTATCTATCTATCTATCTATCTATCTATCTATCTATCTATCTATCTATCTATCTATCTATCTATCTATCTATCTATCTATCTATCTATCTATCTATCTATCTATCTATCTATCTATCTATCTATCTATCTATCTATCTATCTATCTATCTATCTATCTATCTATCTATCTATCTATCTATCTATCTATCTATCTATCTATCTATCTATCTATCTATCTATCTATCTATCTATCTATCTATCTATCTATCTATCTATCTATCTATCTATCTATCTATCTATCTATCTATCTATCTATCTATCTATCTATCTATCTATCTATCTATCTATCTATCTATCTATCTATCTATCTATCTATCTATCTATCTATCTATCTATCTATATCTATCTATCTATCTATCTATCTATCTATCTATCTATCTATCTATCTATCTATCTATCTATCTATCTATCTATCTATCTATCTATCTATCTATCTATCTATCTATCTATCTATCTATCTATCTATCTATCTATCTATCTATCTATCTATCTATCTATCTATCTATCTATCTATCTATCTATCTATCTATCTATCTATCTATCTATCTATCTATCTATCTATCTATCTATCTATCTATCTATCTATCTATCTATCTATCTATCTATCTATCTATCTATCTATCTATCTATCTATCTATCTATCTATCTATCTCTATCTATCTATCTATCTATCTATCTATCTATCTATCTATCTATCTATCTATCTATCTATCTATCTATCTATCTATCTATCTATCTATCTATCTATCTATCTATCTATCTATCTATCTATCTATCTATCTATCTATCTATCTATCTATCTATCTATCTATCTATCTATCTATCTATCTATCTATCTATCTATCTATCTATCTATCTATCTATCTATCTATCTATCTATCTATCTATCTATCTATCTATCTATCTATCTATCTATCTATCTATCTATCTATCTATCTATCTATCTATCTATCTATCTATCTATCTATCTATCTATCTATCTATCTATCTATCTATCTATCTATCTATCTATCTATCTATCTATCTATCTATCTATCTATCTATCTATCTATCTATCTATCTATCTATCTATCTATCTACCTACCTACCTACCTACCTACCTACCTACCTACCTACCTACCTACCTACCTACCTACCTACCTACCTACCTACCTACCTACCTACCTACCTACCTACCTACCTACCTACCTACCTACCTACCTACCTACCTACCTACCTACCTACCTACCTACCTACCTACCTACCTACCTACCTACCTACCTACCTACCTACCTACCTACCTACCTACCTACCTCTATCTATCTATCTATCTATCTATCTATCTATCTATCTATCTATCTATCTGTCTGCCTGCCTGCCTGCCTGCCTGCCTGCCTGCCTGCCTGCCTGTCTGTCTGTCTGTCTGTCTATCTGCCTGTCTGTTTGTGTGTCTGTTTATCTGTCAGTCTATCTATCTATATGCATGTCGATCTTCTGTCTGTCTGTCTAATACAATGTGCATCTTAGTCATCATCATCATCATCGTGTGCCATCTCCGCAACGAAGGTTGGCTACCAAGGGAGCGCGATTCTGCTCTGTCTCTTGCTTTTATGGTGCAGGTTATCATAGGCTGATTTGTCCATCTTTTGATGTTATTCGTCCATGTTAGTCTTGGTCTGCCTCTGCCACTTTTACCTTGTATTTTCCCCTCCAAGATTACTTTTAGTAGGCTGTTGTGTCTTTTAACATGGCCCCAAAATCGCATGTGTCTTGTTTGAATTGTTTAGTAGTTCTCTTTTCATTTTTAGTTGTTTTAAGACTTCATCGTTTATTTTATTTTCCTTCCATCCAATTCTACCTATTCTTCTATAAATCCACATTTCAAAAGCTTCAATTCTCTGTTCTGCTTTCTTGTCTAATGTCGTGTTTTTACACCATGTAGGAATGTTGTGAAGACATAACAACTTTCTATTCTTAGTCCAGGTGTTATTTGTTTTGATCTTAGTATGTTCTTCATGCATCTTAGTACCAGCTATTTATTATGCGAGATCCAACAAAATATACCTTTCTCTGCTATTGTTCTGTTTCCATTTATTTATACAATTTTCTAAATGAATTGCAAAAGTACTCTATCTTATTTGTAAACTACAAATTGTATAGATTATCTACCGTTTTTGCAACACCAACAACGGATACTGTCTAGAAGCTATTAACGGAATATTGTTAACTGAGTCACAAATATTAATACAAGTAATATTTTTGCCCGCAGATATTGAAGCTGTTCAAGTCCTAAATTATTCCCAAACGGATGCAAAATATGGACCAGTTCAGCTGAAAAAATTTCATTTGAGACGATTGTTACAAAATAATCCACCGATTATCCAAGGCAGATAACAGAGCCAGGATCTGGTTATTGGGATCGAAGTTAAAGGGAAAATGGATAATAAATACAGTTAAGCAGAAAACACAAGAAAAAAAGTTCTTAAATGTTATGTAGAGCCAGTCTAAACAAATGGATGTGGATCATAAATAATAGGACAATAGAGTAGAAAATTACTGGGGGCTGTAGAAATGTAGATTACAGAAGAAAATTGAGAATAACATGAACAGCTACGAAGAGTAATGAGAACTTTCTGAAAGAGGCCAAAGCAAAAAGAGAGCTAATATCCAAAATTAAGAAGTAACAATCATACAATTTTGACCATATAATGAGAAGGTAACAGCTGGAATATATTGTAACAACTGGGAAAATTGTGGGACGAAGAGATAGAGGGAAGCAAAGAGAAAAGATACCAGACAGCTTAAAGGAATGACTTGGCAGAAGGCCAACAACAGAAAAGATAAGTAACTGTAGATATCGAAATTTGTGGAGAGACATGATCACCACCGCCAGCAGGCATGGTATTTGATGATGATAAGCAAATAACAAGATATGTTGGTCACATGCTCGTAACAGAACAATTTGAAAGAAAGAAAATAAATCTCAGTCACGGCACGTGCGGTATAGTAGATATGGTGTTAGAGACTATATTCCTTGATATAGCATCGACACATTATGTTTGTGTCTCTGTGGTCAGTATTACACATGTCCTCTTTTTTTCTTTCTCAGAAATATCCAATGCAATTCCAATAATGGCTCAATCTGGAAGGTGTCAGGATCAAACCCGATCCTGTTCACTAACCACTGCCCAACCGTGCCTTTGAAAAACAAACAAATGGAAGCATTGTTCATACATTGACATCTATAGTAAATATAAGTAAAAGTAAAGAGCCCCTGTCACGCCAAGTGGCGTATAGAGAATATGGTGTTTGTGACCATAAATTTTGCAGACCTTCAGCACATGATGTTTTGGAGTAATGTGGTCGATATTACGCCCGTTGCACTTTACTTTCTCAGTAATATTCAGTACCCATTTAAGGCTGGGTGAACCCAGAAGCCGTCGGTTGAGATCGAACCCTACTTCTTGTCCTTTGTAGTCTAGTTCACTAACCACTGAGCTCTATAGTATATATATATATATATAGTCTTACTAGCGCCTGCCAGCTGAATCGGAAATCTTGGAATCAATCAACGTGATTCATTTCAGCCCGCGGGCTTATGATACTAAAGATGGTTGTGGTTCAAGGATAGCTGTGAAGGAGCAAACTAGACATAAAAGACTACTTTCAGACTACAGTCATAGAAATAGGCAACACAAGTAGGCAGTGTAGTGAAAGGAAAGACAACATCTTCAGAGTAGAATATTTGATTACAATGTAGACCGAGCGTAGGATACACATCTTTACAACCTTCAAGATTTACCTTATTGTTGGGGAGGGGGAGGAGGGGAGGAGGGGGGCATATAGGACCGGAGAATAAAGGCCGCTTGTCCTGAGATGTCGTCACCAGGTGTTCGGGTCTAAGTTTTTTTTATTTCATCCCAACAGATAAACTGTTTGTCTCTATCAGATTCGAACCCGCGATCTCCTGGTTTGGAGTACGCCGAGTTATCGATTCGGCCACGAGCTCTCCCAAAAACATCATAGTCGAGTGCCATCTCCGCAACGAAGGTTGGCTACCATGGAGCGCCATTCTACTATGTGTCTTGCTTTGATGGTGCAGGTTGTCATAGGCTGATTTGTCCATCTTTTGATGTTACTCGTCCATGTTAGTCTTGGTCTGCCTCTGCTTCTTTTACCTTGTCTTTTCCCCTCCAGGATTACTTTTAGTAGGCTGTTGTGTCTTTTAACACGGCACAAAAATCGCATTTGTCTTGTTTGAATTGTGTTTAGTAGTTCTCATATCATTTTTAGTTGTTTTAAGACTTCATCATTTGTTTTCTTTTTCCTCCAACCAATTCTACCTATTCTTCTATATATCCACATTTCAAAGGATTCAATTCTCTGTTTTGTTTCCTTGACTTATGTCCATGTTTCTGCACCATATAGGAATGTTGAGAAGACATAACATTTTGCTAATATTAGTTTTAGCCCTATGGTTTTCCTAAAATACTTCATTGGAAATCAATCAAAGTTCAAGTCAAAGAAAGTAAGGGATGAAAGATAAAATAACAACTCAGTCAAAGAAAGTAAGGGATAAAAGATAAAATAACAACTCCAGTTGTTATATTCCATACGCGTCAACCATAACCAGCGATGTACTGACGCAAACACTGCAACTCATTTCTGTTATCTAGAGAAACCTAATCAACAACGTCTACGTGGAGGTGGTACCACGTGTGGGTCGCTCGCCCCTCACGCGCGACAACCTTATGCGGGGGTTATATAACTTGATACTACTTTACGTTATGGTGCAGGGAACCAAATAGTGAAAGCGTTACACTCAAGTTCAAGAGGTGATCAAAGTGAGAACTGATAACAGTCATCGCATTAGACAAGACGTTTTCACATCAGAGAAGACAGTTAAAGACAATCTGAGAGTTTTCATAAGATTGGTTTTTCCTTATACCCGAGTGAAGACCACCATACCAGAAATTAGTTGGACACAAGAACCATCTCTCAATAGTATCTTTTTATTCATTTTTTAAAGAATTTTCTTCAAATTTTGGTGACACCATTTGCGAGGTAAGTTTTTTCTTTATACTGACTTGTGTCTTTCTTTTCTTCTATATTATTTTTCTTCTTTATAACATTAATTAGTACATTTGTAAAAAAAAATATGTTTTTTCCTTGTTGAAGGTGTAAATAATTCTTTCCCACTTATTTGGTCATTTTTATATTTACGTAGCAGAAAAAGAAGGGGAATATTTAGTTATTCTTTCTTTACTTAATTTTTTTCTTCCTTTGCTATTAATTTTGTTTGCTCACATTTTTCTTCAATTTTGTTCTTAATGTTGAGATCGGGTGGTCGAACTCATAACCTATTGTGCTATAAAACAGTAGAACGCGGGTTCGAGTGCCGGTAAAGTCAAACAATTTTTCTCTTGGGGCTGAAATAAAAACACGGACATGAACACTTCGTGGCGACCGCACTGGAGAAGCAGTCTTTATTCTCCTGTCCTATAAGTTCCATCAGCATAGCTCAGTAGTTCCACCAGCATACCTCAGTAGTTCCATCAGCATACCTCAGTAGTTCCACCAGCATACCTCAGTAGTTCCACCAGCATACCTCAGTAGTTCCACCAGCATACCTCAGTAGTTCCACCAGCATACCTCAGTAGTTCCACCAGCATACCTCAGTAGTTCCACCAGCATACCTCAGTAGTTCCACCAGCATAGCTCAGTAGTTCCACCAGCATACCTCAGTAGTTCCATCAGCATACCTCAGTAGTTCCACCAGCATACCTCAGTAGTTCCATCAGCATACGTCAGTAGTTCCATCAGCATACCTCAGTAGTTCCATCAGCATACCTCAGTAGTTCCACCAGCATACCTCAGTAGTTCCATCAGCATACCTTAGTAGTTCCACCAGCATACCTCAGTAGTTCCATCAGCATACCTCAGTAGTTCCACCAGCATACCTCAGTAGTTCCATCAGCATACCTCAGTAGTTCCACCAGCATACCTCAGTAGTTCCATCAGCATACCTCAGTAGTTCCATCAGCATACCTCAGTAGTTCCATCAGCATACCTCAGTAGTTCCATCAGCATACCTCAGTAGTTCCATCAGCATACCTCAGTAGTTCCATCAGCATACCTCAGTAGTTCCATCAGCATACCTCAGTAGTTCCACCAGCATACCTCAGTAGTTCCATCAGCATAGCTCAGTAGTTCCATCAGCATAGCTCAGTAGTTCCACCAGCATACCTCAGTAGTTCCATCAGCATACCTCAGTAGTTCCATCAGCATACCTCAGTAGTTCCATCAGCATACCTCAGTAGTTCCATCAGCATACCTTAGTAGTTCCATCAGCATACCTCAGTAGTTCCATCAGCATACCTCAGTAGTTCCATCAGCATAGCTCAGTAGTTCCACCAGCATACCTCAGTAGTTCCATCAGCATACCTCAGTAGTTCCATCAGCATACCTCAGTAGTTCCATCAGCATACCTTAGTAGTTCCATCAGCATACCTCAGTAGTTCCATCAGCATACCTCAGTAGTTCCATCAGCATACCTCAGTAGTTCCATCAGCATACCTCAGTAGTTCCATCAGCATACCTCAGTAGTTCCATCAGCATACCTCAGTAGTTCCATCAGCATACCTCAGTAGTTCCATCAGCATACCTTAGTAGTTCCACCAGCATACCTCAGTAGTTCCATCAGCATACCTCAGTAGTTCCATCAGCATACCTTAGTAGTTCCACCAGCATACCTCAGTAGTTCCATCAGCATACCTTAGTAGTTCCACCAGCATACCTCAGTAGTTCCATCAGCATACCTCAGTAGTTCCACCAGCATACCTCAGTAGTTCCATCAGCATACCTTAGTAGTTCCACCAGCATACCTCAGTAGTTCCATCAGCATACCTTAGTAGTTCCACCAGCATACCTCAGTAGTTCCATCAGCATACCTCAGTAGTTCCATCAGCATACCTTAGTAGTTCCACCAGCATACCTCAGTAGTTCCATCAGCATACCTTAGTAGTTCCACCAGCATACCTCAGTAGTTCCATCAGCATACCTCAGTAGTTCCACCAGCATACCTCAGTAGTTCCACCAGCATACCTCAGTAGTTCCACCAGCATACCTTAGTAGTTCCACCAGCATACCTCAGTAGTTCCATCAGCATAGCTCAGTAGTTCCACCAGCATACCTCAGTAGTTCCATCAGCATAGCTCAGTAGTTCCACCAGCATACCTTAGTAGTTCCACCAGCATACCTCAGTAGTTCCACCAGCATACCTCAGTAGTTCCACCAGCATACCTTAGTAGTTCCACCAGCATACCTCAGTAGTTCCACCAGCATACCTCAGTAGTTCCACCAGCATACCTCAGTAGTTCCATCAGCATAGCTCAGTAGTTCCACCAGCATACCTCAGTAGTTCCACCAGCATACCTCAGTAGTTCCACCAGCATACCTCAGTAGTTCCACCATCATACCTCAGTAGTTCCACCAGCGTACCTCAGTAGTTCCACCAGCGTACCTCAGTAGTTCCACCAGCATACCTCAGTAGTTCCACCAGCATACCTCAGTAGTTCCACCAGCATACCTCAGTAGTTCCACCAGCATACCTCAGTAATATGATAAAGATAATTGTAAAGATTATTGTTTCTGTTTCTTTTTTTTACTTTTAATGTTCTAACTTCTCTTCATTATCATTTAAGTTTTTTTCTGAGAAAACACGACTCACTGTCTGTTATTCCCTGAATTCCTTTACTTCTATAACCAATGGACACACACAATATTTAAGCTGGTTAAACTAGAGAGTCTCCATCCTGTGATGCCCCGCATCAAAATTGAATCCGATGGCTTCGTTAGTCCGCTCCAATAAAGTTTACTACGTCATCATTTGTTGGGGTCTTATAACTCAACAGAAAATGTTTTCCTCAAAGTGACGTCAATGTTAAGTTCACTAGAACATCATGGATAGAGACTTATATGTTTTCCTAAAATAGAATCACCTATTATAAGTAAGTATGAAAGACGAAAGGGAATCCCCTCTAAACTAGTATGACGTTTTCATTTATAGACAGCTGACATTATTCTACCCACAGCCGTCCCTAATAACGAAGCTGAAAACGTCACGCTAGTTTTTGTTTAGATTTTTGGCAGCCTCACTTTCAGTTCTAAGGGTTACTTCTGTAAATGGCAATGGCTAGTCCACTCTTATAGACAGGTCATTATTTACTGGGTCCTATATGTGTACGAAAAATATTTCACGTAAAGTGACGTAGATCCTAAAGTTTATTAAAGGGACATTGATGAGAGTCTTATAGCTTTCCTTAGAAACAGTAGCAGATGGTCTATCCTGCAGAGCTAGAGGGACAATAGCTGTTACGAACTGTGATCACCCGGCGTGCGACGAGTGCCTACTTCATTAATAACAGTACTCATATTCTGTACAAATAATACAGTTTACTGTTAATCATCATCATGTGCTATACGGGTTAGCCTGGGCGATCATGTCCTTCCACAATTTTCTACTCACAGCCTATCGTAAAAATTCTGTTGTTGACTGCTTTCCATGACACCAAGCTATCTTGTAACTTCTCTCTTTGTCGTCCGCGATCGTTTTTTTTCCCGATATTATGCCAGTTGTAATCAAGTGTTTCAAATTTCCTTTCCTCGTGATGTGCCAGAAAAATATTGATTGTTTCTTACAGATATTATTTAGAACCTCCCTTCTTGTCTTGGCTTCTTTGAGAATGTCCTCGTTGGTCTTTTTAGTTGTTCAGGGAACTCTCAACATTCTTCTGAGAACCTCATCTCTGTGGCCTCTAATTGTTTTTTCATGATTTACTTCCATAGGTCATAGTTGGCTTCATATAGCAACGATGAACTCTGTCTCACTTCTATTGACATAATGTTGTTAAAGAAGACATTTTTCTTCCATTGCTATTTTGACCTGAGCTATTTTGCTTTTTATTTCTATGGTGCATCTTCCATCTGTTGTTATTATTGTGTCCCAGTATTTGACGCTCATAAATTGTTTCAGATTTATCCCGTTTATTTTTACGTTTCATGGTGGTGATTATTGTTTCTTCGACTGTTACTGCTACTATATGACCTTTGGCGTCTTGACAGACGGTTGGTATCAAGCAATCATGATAAGTCAGTAGTTTTGGTAAAAAATATTGTCTTATGCTGAAGTATGATTTAGGGAGCCGTGATAGCTCAGTGGTTAGTGAACTGGACTACAAAAGACAAGAGATTAAGTTCGATCCCAACTGACAGCGGCTTCCGGGTCTATCCAGCCTTAAATGGGTACCGGATTTTTTTTCTGGGAAAGTATAGCGGGACGGGCGTAATACCGACCACATTACTCCAAAAATCATGTGTCGAAGGTCTGTAAAATTTATTGTCACTAACACCATATTCCCTATACGCCTTTTGGCGTGACGGGGGCTCTTTACTTTTTTTTTCCCTGAAGGATGCTTTGTTGAAAATTTTATCTCGTGGTTGAATCTGCCAATATTAGATAGACAGATCCATCCTCAGAACGAGATGTGTTAGTGGTGCCTGGCCTCCTTTCTTCTACGCCTTTTGTCTTCGGAAATTGATATCAGCACTGCCTCGAAAGTTACTGTGCCATTTTTTATGTGTGTTCTCAGTGTGCAGCGATCTGCAACCAGATTTTCCCAGTTTCTTTCACTTGATAGAGAATTACAGCATCATAATATACAAAAGTCTCTTCTTTATTTCTAATAGTAATTTATCCATGCACAAAAATCTCGAATTAGTGAGCTACCCGACTTTGAGTTACCCGTAAGAGCCAGTTGACCAAATTCATAGAGTTGTTGTCATTTCAGAGCTGGTCGAAAATTTACGTTCATTTTAGCCCAGATTGTGAGATATACGTCTTTTTTTTTTATTATTTTCAAAATCGAATTCATTTCCACTTCCAACTTGAACATAGTGCCCACATTTATCTCTCGTCTCAGATATAGCTAGGTATCCAAAATTATCTACTTTGAAATCAGATGTCTATATTTACGGAATTATCCCGCTTGTGATGTCTGCCGGTGGGACTTATAGGACTGGAGAATAGAGGCCGATCATACCAGTACAATTGCTACGAGGTATTCAAGTGTGTTTTTTTCCCCACTCCCGATAACAAGAAATGAAAAATAAAAGTAGAACGACGATTCAGTCAGAAGACCGTCAGCAGGAACACCAAACCACAGCACAAACATACATAAGTAAAAAAAGTAAAGAACACCATCACGCCAAGTGGCGCATAGGGAATATGGTGTTAGTGACCATACATTTTACAGACCTTCAGCACATGATTTTTGGGGTAATATGTTCGGTATTACGCCCGTCCCGCTATAATTTCCCAGAAAAAAATCCGGTACCCATTTAAGGCTGGGTAGACCCGGAAGCCACCGTCAGTTGGGATCGAACCTATCCTCTTGTCTTTTGTAGTCCATTTCTCTAACCACTGAGCTATAGCGGCTCCCAAACATATATAAGGATGCACACACAAATATAACTATACATGGCGATACCTAATTGAACATATAAATTTGTGTATATCTGCAAATATGAGTGTGCACACCGAAAAAGACGTGCACGAAACACATGCATACCTACCCGCCGTTATACGTGCAGACAACTATATATACAAGCTTTTCGTGGCAAGGCGCTGTGCCACTGAGTATGGGTTCGATCCTGCTTTGGTCCATATATTGTTCTTAGTTTTTTTTTTTTTTTGTTGTTGATTATTTGTCATTTTTTCAGAGTGCTGCAAACATACCTCTTCCTCTAAATTGATTCGCTGATTATCGCCTCGGAAGTTTACCTCTATTATAATATTCCTTTATTATTATTTGTCTCCAAATATATATATATATATACATTTAACGCCTCTAAATGACGGAGTCCGATCTTTCTTATTATTATGATATGGCTGCTATTAAAATCCCTTACAATACATTATCTTTTAATACTAGAAATTTGACATCATTTATATACATTCTTATAAAGACCAGCGGAGGCGAAGGCGCGCCCCACCCAGCACCAGAGCTGGAAGTCGTCAGTGACTCATAACTGATGGCTTGCGCCAGGATCGGTGAACCAGAACCATCCAGACCCTGCTACACCTCTCCGCGGTGCCTCCAGAAACAGACTAACCTGTCTAGTCTGGCCAAGCGAGCAGGGATCGAAGAGGGAAGACAAACCCGGTACTCAAAAATGTCGGCTGAAGTCGGATGTGTTGGGCCGAAAGGCGCAAATATCACAGTGTTACACTGCAAACTTCAACACAACGTAACTACGTCCACTTAACGTCCTTTTAAGGGCGGATGACGAGGAGGAAGTCTACGGTTCGTATTCGCTAGAATACCTCAAATCATCAGGGCGACCATCATCATCATCATCATCATCATCATCATCATCATCATCATCATCATAAAGACCAGCGAGAAAATTCTCACAGTGGACAACACAAAAAGGGAATTCCTAAATAACGGCAAAAAGAAACAACTGACATTAGTCGGGAATGTGATGAGAAGAGGAAAATTGTAATGCTTGATTACAAGTGGCAAAATAGAGGGACAGAGAGATTGTGGAAGACAAAGATAAAATATACTGGATAGCTTGGTGTCATGGCACGGAAAACAATAAACAACATAATTGATACGATGTACTGTGGATAGAGAATTATGGAAGGACATGATCTCCTACGCCAACTGGTACGATACATGAAGATGATGATGATGATGATGATATAGATTGTAAGAGATTACCACAACGTATATTAATCGAGAAATAAAATTCACACTCGAACACTTCTCGTGCCGACTGCACTGGACAAGCTGTCATTAGTCTCCAGTCCTATAAGTCCCAGGGAGACCTCAGAAATGAGATTATGCCATAAAAATAGTTCCAGATAGTGCATTAATCGCAGCTTACAGAAATTACATTTATTGTATTTGCAAACATTTTCATTTCAAAATAATTTATTTGCTACTCACATTTTTTAATAGAATCTTTTCGTGTCTTGTAGTGTATTAGTAATAAGGTATTAGTACCCACAATTGTTTACCATAATTAGAACACATGATTAGTACTCTTAATTAGTACACATAATTAGCAACCGTAATTAGTACGCATAATTAGTACACATGATTAGTACACAGTATTAGTCAAAATAATTCATGTCCATAATTAATACGCATAATTATTTCCCGCAATTAGTACTCAAAACAGATAACATTATTCGTACCCGTTATTAGTACCCATAAATAGTGCCCGTAATTGGTATATATAATTAGTACACATAATTAGAGCCAGTAATTAATACTCAAAAACGGTTAACGTAATTTGCATCCGTAATTTGTACACATAATTCGTGACCCTAATTAGTAATCATAATTAGTGCCTGTAATTGTGTGGTATACATAATTAGTACACGTAATCAGTGCCTGTAATTAGTAACCGTAATTAGTGTCCGTAATTGGTATACATAATTAGTACCACAATTAATACCTGTAATTTGTACCCATAATCAGTTCTCAAGTATCCGTTAACAGCGACTCCCTCATTAATGAAGTAATTAGCATAAGTGAGCAATTTCACCGGCAAAAGATATTTCCTTGTATCCTACTTTCTATCAAACAATTCACATTCTCATTTAATTTTTATACCTAACTAATTATCCACCTATTTACCCACCTATGTAATTATCCAAATATTTACCCACCCATCTATTTACCCACCTATCTAATTATCAAACTATTTACCCACCTATCTAATTATCAAACTATTTACCCACCTATCTAATTATCCATCTATTTACCCACCTATCTAATTATCCATCTATTTACCCACCTATCTAATTATCCATCTATTTACCCATCTATCTAATTATCCATCTATTTACCCACCTATCTAATTATCCACCTATCTAATTATCCATCTATTTACTCACCTATCTAATTATCCATCTATTTGCCTACCTATCTAATTATCGAACTATTTACCCACATATCTAATTATCCACATATTTACCCACTTTTTAATATAAATAATCTAAGGTATGCTGATGATACAGTCTTAATCGCTAAGAGTGAAAATGAGTTACAAGAAATGTTGGACATTATAGTGAAAGAAAGCAAAAATAAAGGACTCGGCCTTAATAGCAAAAAGACAGAGGTAATGGTAACAACAAAGAAAATGACAACACCTTAGTGCAAAATAAAGACAAGTAGAACAATATTAAAACAGGTAAATGAATTTAAATATTTGGGAATTTTTTTAACCTCAGACGGAAGATGTACAAAAAAGGTGAGATGCAGAATGGCTCAGGCAAAACAGCTTTCCAAGAAATGAGGAAGATACTATGTAATCCATTTTTGACAATAGAAACAAGAAAAGAGTTCTTAAATGTTACGTAGAGCCAGTCTTAACATATGGATGCGAATCATGGACAAAAGGACAACAGATAAGAAAATCACTGGAGTCTGTAGAAATGTGGTTTTACAGAAGAATGTTGAGAGTACCATGGACAGCTAAGAAGAGTAATGAAAATGTTCTGGAAGAGGTCAAAGCAAAAAGAGAGCTAATTTCCAATATTAGGAAGAAACAATCATCATTTTCGGCCATGTAATGAGAAGAGAACAAATGGATTATATTGTAACAACTGGAACAATTGAGTGACGAAGAGATAGAGGGAAGCAAATAGAAAAAAAAAACAGACATCTTAAGAGAATGGCTTGGCAGAAGGTCAACAACAGAAATTATAAATAGCTGCCGAGATCGAAATTTGTGGAGAGACATGATCACCTACGCCAGCAGATCCGGTATTTGATGATGATGATTTACCCACCTATCTAATTATCCTTCTATTTATCCACCTATTTATTTAGCGATCTAATTATCCAGCTTCTTTTTCTACTTATCTAATTATCCACCTATTTACCCACTTATTTACTCATCTATCTAATTATCCACATATTACCCACATAGAGTCCTATCTAAACCATCTATTTAACCATCAATCTCCATCTATCAGACAAGAAACTGCAAGACAAATATAAAATCACAATTCAGAACCGGTACAATGCAATAGAGAAGATACAAAGCATTGATGAACAGTGGGAAATGCTAAAAGAGCCAATGCAACAAACATCAAAAGAGTTCATATCACCAGTGTTGACAAATTCAAGGAAGAAATGGATGACAGATGATATTTTGCAGCTAATGGATACAAGAAGAAGAAATAAAGAAAATAAAGATGAGTATAAGAGGTTAAATAAAGAAATTGTAGTAAAATGCAATGAAGCAAAAGAAGCATGGCTAAAAGAGAGATGCAAAGAAATAGAATTGCAACAAAAAGGAGATGCTAAAGCTATATACAAACAAATTGAGGAATTAACAAGAAGAAAAACGCAATCAAAAACTGGATGTTTAAGATCAAAGAAAGGAGAACTGTTGATTGATCAAGAAAACATAAGGGAACGATGGACAGAATACATTAAGGATCTTTATAATGATGAACGAACGGAAGTAAATATTAAGGATAATGGAGAAGGACCAGAAATACTAAGAGAAGAAGTGGAAGACGCCTTGCGCAATATGAAAGCAGGCAAAGCTCCTGGACCAGATATTATAACTAAAGAAGAGATTGAAGTCATGGGTGATTTTGGAATAGAAATAATAACAAAAATATTGAATGATATCTACAACAGCGGATATATACCATACGACATGCTCAAATCAATATTCATAGCCCTACCAAAGAAATCGGGTGCCATTGCATGCGATGATCATCGCACAATAAGCCTTATGAGTCATATGACTAAGATATTACTAAGAATCATCATGCGAAGAGTGCGAAACAAAATCAGACCAGAAATTAGCGATGAACAGTGTGGTTTTGTTAGAGATAAAGGAACAAGCAATGCCATTTATATCATAAGATCGTTAGTAGAAAGAGCCATAGAGGTGAAAACAGATCTATACCTATGTTTCATAGATTACACCAAGGCATTTGACAAAGTAAAGCACCAAGAAAAAAATCAAAATTTTAGAAAGCATAAATGTAGACAGCAAAGATCTAAGAATAATAAAGAACATGTACTGGCAACAAACAGCGGTCATACGGACTGGAAACCAATTGGGAATGTTTCAACAAATAAAACAGGGTGTTAGACAGAGTGTGTGCTGTCACCAGATTTGTTTAATATTTATAGTGAGATTATTTTAAGATCCATAAGGGGCATGCCTGGAATAACAATTGGAGGTCATAATATAAATAATCTAAGGTATGCTGATGATGCAGTCTTAATCGCTAAGAGTGAAAATGAGTTACAAGAAATGTTGGACATTGTAGTGAAGAAAAGCAAAAATAAAGGACTCAGCCTTAATAGCAAAAAGACAGAGGTAATGGTAACAACAAAGAAAAAGACATCACATCAGTGCAAGATAAAGACAAGTGGAACAATATTAAAACAGGTAAATGAATTTAAATATTTGGGAACTTTGTTAACCTCAGACGGAAGATGTACAAAAGAAGTGAGATGTAGAATGGCTCAGGCAAAAGCAGCTTTCCAAAAAATGAGGAAAATACTATGCAATCCATTTTTGACAATAGAAACAAGAAAGAGTTCTTAAATGTTACGTAGAGCCAGTCTTAACATACGGATGTGAATCATGGACAATAGGACAACAGACAAGAAAATCACTGGAGTCTGTAGAAATGTGGTTTTACAGAAGAATGTTGAGAATACCATGGACAGCTAAGAAGAGTAATGAAGAGGTTCTGAGAAAGGTCAAAGCAAAAAGAGAGCTAATTTCCAATGTTAGGAAGAGACAATCATCATTTTTTGGCCATGTAATGAGAAGAGAACAACTTGAATATATTGTAGCAACTGGAACAATTGAGGGACGAAGAGATAGAGGGAAGCAAAGAGAAAAAATAACAGACAGCTTAAGAGAATGGCTTGGTAGAAGGTCAACAACAGAAATGATAAATAGCTGCCGAGATCGAATATTGTGGAGAGACATGATCACCTACGCCACTAGGCCCGGTACTTGATGATGATGAACTGTCTATTTGTGAGTCTGCCTACCTCTCTACCATTTATTATTACTTGCCACAGATCTCATACCATTGCGTATTGCTTGTCACAGAACACATTTCATCATTTATTTAAGTCTGTTTTGTTTTTGTCCCAAACAAAAACTCATGCCATTATTTACTTTTGTCTGTCACAGAACTCATACCATCATTTTTTTGTCTGTCATAGAGCTCATACAGACATTTTTTTGTCTGTCACAGAACTCATACATACATTTTTTTATCTGTCACAGAACTCATCTCATACAGACATTTTTTTATCTGTCACAGAACTCATACATACATTTTTTTATCTGTCACAGAACTCATACAGACATTTTTTTTTTATCTGTCACAGATCTCATACCATCATTTGTTATCTGTCACAGAACTCATACAGACATTGTTTTTGTTTGTCACAGAACTCATGCCTTCATTGTTTTTGTGTCACAGAACTCATACCTTCATTGTTTTTGTCTGTCACAGAACTCATACCTTCATTGTTTTTGTGTCAAAGAACTTATACCTTCACGGTTTTTGTCTGTCACAGAACCCAAGCCGTCGTTGTTTTTGTCTGTCACAGAAATCATACCTTCATTGTTTTTTGTCTGTCACAGAAGTCATATCTTCATTGTTTTTGTGTCACAGAACTCATACCTTCACTGTTTTTTGTGTCACAGAACTCATACCTACATTTATTTTGTCTGTCACAGAACTCATACCATCATTGTTTTTGTCTGTCACAGAACTCATACCATCATTTTATTTGTCTGTCACAGAACTCATACCATCATTTTATTTGTCTGTCACAGAACGCATACCTTCATTTATTTAAAAAATACATATATATTATTGATCCTCACAGCACTCATACTATCGCATGTTTTTTGTTTGTTACAAATTGTCATTTCATATCTTCACATTGTATGATACACAAGCTGATCGTCTAAGACTTATTCACAATGAGAGAGTGTGAATAGCGTTGTACAGCATTACGCGCAGACACCTACGTTACCATATTGATTATACGTTGGGCTCCTGTCATTTAAAACGTCATATGCAGTAGCTTAGGCTAAAGTGCAAATACCCATAATTAATGACGTCAATATCCTCTACATGGTAACACTGCTGACGTCATGAGTATAAGACTAAAGAGAAGAACGTCATGAGTGGCACGCGATGAGAAGACGATTGTGTGGAGTACAAAATTGTAGGATATTGAGAAGGAAATGATTGTTCATTACTGGAAAGTGCAATCCATGTTATCACGGAGGTAATGTTGCCTGGCGTAGGGGGTATAGAAGCGGAAAAAGTGGAAAAGTGGATCTAGAAATTGAGCAAGTGTTAACTGGAAATTCTAAAGGGAATGATGCAATAGTGCTCAAGTTTGGGTCACGCTGGGGTCAAAGCTGCTGGTGAGGAACATTGAGTGATTACAACTACTGTAATCACTGCCATCTGTTCTCCATTATACGATATCATCATTCATCGTAAACAATCGGAATACCGGAATACCATCAAAACGGATGAAACGCATAGCTAACCGTGTGCACAGAGCACTAAGCTCAGTAGTTCCTACGAGCCGGACGTGGAATATGAGGAAACTGCAAAAAAGTGAACACTTTTCAGACATAGCCTTTAATGGTTCCTGCAGCCTAACCACAATATTGACCGAAAGGTCAAGTCCTCCTGAAAATGATGATCGTCATATTTTTTTTTTTTTTATGTATAGCGCTTAATGATGCTAAGACATCACCTTGACTCCAAATCCGAACATATGAAACACAGTTAGCCATCGGACTATCCCCGTCGCACGTCAAACTGTAAGATATCCCTGCAATGTAAATTTGTGAAATTGTGAGTCCCTCCTGACTAACATGAACCTCCGGATGTGACCCCGGTGCTGCTAAGTCATGTACGGCACTCCATTCTGCCTTTTACTATTAGTGTACGGCCATGTTAGGGATATACAATCAGCCATTGTGATGAGGCAGCACACACAACAATGGCTGTGCCCATAAAATCCCAATTACTGTAATAAATGCAGCCAACAACGCACGAAAACATTATGCACAATCTCTAAAGTGAAAACAGCGATTGACTTGGCAGAGCAGTCCATATTAATGAGTTGTAACATGTAAATACTTGGCGTCAAACAATTCCAACGATGGCTCTGGAATAGCACTCAATGTGTTGACGAAAACCGCATATCAACTCTAGACAGGGGAAGGTCGCATTCACAAACTTGGTCTTGACAAAGAGGAGCATTGAGGTGTGTACGACTCTGCATCATTGGCGAAATTTGTTCAGTGGATCATCAGATTGACTGTAACGCAGAAAATTGCATTGAAGAGCCGAAACTAATCAGTCCCCAAATGCAATTTCTGCAGCGGGCCAGAGAACATGAACCCTCGTTCCACCATGTTGGAAACGGAAGCAGATGAAAGATGAACGGAAGAGATGTGAGACTCTCGTGATATTGGGGACCAGTTAGATGCATGGAAGGGTTAATAGAAGTAACGGAAGGTTAAGGGAGATAGAGGTGATGACGTCAAGAGAAGTCATTGGCTTGGAAATTAAGGAAGTAGCTGTTGATTGGCTGAGGTACGAGATACTTAAGGCCATGTAGAGGGTTTTAGAGAGAATTCACATTAATTGTAGACTAGATACTCAGGAGACTGACGCACGCCACTAGGGCGTGTGGCCTTAGTAGAAATAGTAGAGTGTTTGCTCTTTGTTTTACAGTATGGAAGAGGATGACGTTTCAAGAGATGACATGTAGATAAAAACTCTCATGTAGGAGAGGGACTCGAAAGTGAGTACAAGAGTCAGATGTACCTAGCTTACTTTGATACCCCAGCGGAGATGTCAGTCCGCTGGGATTTATGATTGTACATAGCTGTTTGTTGAGTTATGAAATTAAAGTATTAGTATTTTTTTCACACGAGAGACTTACGTGTGTAATTTATTCATTGAAACATGTGTATTGTATATCAATCTAACGCTAGGAGTCAAACACAACGTAAAGTACAGAATTTAGACAGTTGAAAACAACTAAAATGTGTTTGTGATCAAAAACCTGCCAAAAATATATAGAACAACAACAACTTAAATGGTTTTGCCACCTTGTCAGAATGAATCCTTACCAATCACCATCAAGGGCGTTCTTCTCGAGAATGCATGGAAAAAGAGGAAAATTAACAACAAAGGAAAATTACTCATTCAAACAGTTCGAGCAGCTCAAGAACGACAAATGATATAACCATGACACCTTTTCGGTACCAGTGAGAAAGAGATCAGAAAGAAGAAGATAACAACTGAGTACTGATCTTAAAGGAAGAGCGAGCGGCGACAGTGAAAGGAAATCACAAAAAACAATTAGCCGGTATCCTATCGACAGGTAGACGCTGTAGAACTCGACGTTCAGGACCTGAGCTACGTTAAAGTCAATAGGTTAAAACGGATTATAATCGTCATGTCTTGTACCTGGGAGCGTTACATTTACGTGTGTGACGCATGTGAAGCATTTTTGAACGGACATCATAAGACAGCATTCACATTGAGGCGCGATATCTGTTAACGCATCATTGATGCGTGCGTCACCTTGTGTGACTTTTGAGACCTTTTTCCAGTCCAAACACACCAATTCCTTTAATACCACACTACTACAATTACTACAGCAACTACTACAACTGTTACTACTGGTGCTACTAATGCTGCTATAACAGCTAATACTAATACTACTACTACTTCTGCTGCTACTACTACTACTACAACTGCTACTATTGCTGCTTCTACTACTACTGGCGCTGACACTACTGCTGTTTCAACTGCTGATACTATTACTACTATTACTACTACTGCTGCTGGCGCTGCTAGTACTGCTGCTTGTACTGCTGCTTGTACTGCTGCTTGTACTGCTGCTTGTACTGCTGCTACTACTATTACTGCTACTACTGCTATTACTACTGATAATAATACTACTACTGCTGCTGTTACTATTACTATTGCTGCTACTGCTAATAATACTACCTCTACTACTAATTCTACTGTTACTACTGCTACTACTACTGGTGTTGCTAATACTACTGCTCCTATTGTTGCTACTACTATTACTACTACAGCTGCACTACTACTATTACTGTTACTACTACTATTACTACTACTACTGTTACTACTACTACTGTTACTACTACTACTATTACTACTACTACTGTTACTACTACTACTATTACTACTACTACTGTTACTACTAATACTGCTACTACTAATATTATTACTACTACTACTGCTGCTCCTACAACTACCAGTAATACTACTAATACTGCTACTACTACCACTATTCCTGCTACTATTACCACTGCTACTACTACTGCTACGGCTACGACTGCCTCCAGTATGTCACCCGCAATGGTGGTAGCCTGATTGTATAACGAGAGCCCAGTACCAGACAGGACCAGCTTTAACCACTCCAGCAGAACCTAGGAATGCATGAAAGACACTGCAATCCTAATTTCACTTTCCTGGATTATGAAATCTACAGCTCGCGCCAAACCATGTCGTCAAAACCATCAATGGCACAAATATAAGAATGTTGAGTAGAAGTGTCAATGCATCATTGAAATTGTTAGTTGACACTTCAGCTAGCAGGGTGCCAGACCGTGTCGAGTGGCGTTCCCGCCTGAGGGGCCCTTGCCTTGTACGCGCAACGTTTAGGAATGACGTTTTATTGTTTAAACCAACGTTTTTTTTTTTTTGTTTTGTTTTTTTTTTAAGACATGTTTGGAGGGGGCGCAAGCGTTGCTTTCTCCCGATGCTAGAAACACATCCTACGCCACTGGTATTAGATTCACAGCTGATGCAAAAAAGTTTCAAAATTAATAGTTGCAATATGATTCTTCTTCCTCTTCTACTTCTTCCCTTCCTCATTTGCTTTTCATCGTCGAGGGGAGATATAATTTGCAGTTCTTTCTCATCTGTTCGTCACTGCTGCTGTTATGTTTCCTAGTGTTTCCAATATTCCGTCAATCCATCTTTTTCGTTGTCGGCCTTTGGGCCTGATGTTCTCGTAATGTCTGTTGAGGGATCGCTGTGTTGTGTTTTGATATTTCTGCATTGCAATATAATTGTTTAGTATAAATAGAGATGTGAAAGTTCAGGAACCGGTGCGGGTTTATTGACAATTTTAAAAAAAAAGAAAAAAGAAAAGAAAAAGGGGTATGGCAAAAAGCTTTACGTGGTACTAACAAAACAAAAGTCGACGTTTCGGTCAAGTAGGCCTTCAACTGGACCAACAATATAGGTTTATTGTTTTTTTATGGTAAAGTTTGTAGTAATGGAAAAATAAGAAGTTAAAAAAGAACAAAAATTAGCTGTGATTTGGAAATGTTTAACAGGATAGGAGAAATGCACTGAAGACATTAGATACACACTTTTATATGCTAACCGGTAATTGATGAATCATTTGTTCTCAAACAACAAGAATTTAAAATTAACTGTTCAGGTGGAGCGCTAAGGAAGAAGTTGTAGATGGTACAGCAAGTGTGTTCATGGAGTCGAACTTATGTTCACCTCATTTTTGTCTGATTATGGGGACTATACACCCATGGGTAGATGTACAATAGAGGTGAGATCCAGAATGGCTCAGGCAAAAGCAGCTTTCCCCCAAAAAATAAGATACTGCACAATCCATTTTTGACAATAAAAACAAGAAAAAGAGTTCTTAAATGTTATGTAGAGCCAGTCTTAACATATGGATGTGAATCATGGACAATAGGACAGCAGACAAGAAAATCACTGAAGGCTGTAGAAATGTGGTTTTACAGAAGAATGTTGAGAATACAATGGGCAGCTAAGAAGAGTAATGAAAACGTTCTGAAAGAGGCCAAAGCAAAAAGAGAGCTAAAATCAATTTTTAGGAAAAAACATTCATCATTTTTGGCCATGCAATGAGAAGGGAACAGATGAAAATACTGTAGCAATTGGGAAAATTGAGGGATGAAGACACAGAGGGAAGCAAAGAGAAAAGACATCAGACAACTTAAGAGAATGGCCTGGTAAAAGGTCAACAAAAGAAATGATAAATAGCTGCCGAGATCGAAAATTATGGAGAGACACGATCACCTACACCAGCAGGCATGGTACTTGATAATGATGACACTTATGAGTTTCTCTGGAGTACAGTATTGTCATTATTTCCCATAAACATTATCAGTTGTTAAGAAAAGAATTGAGGCGAAGAAGGAAGCTATGATATGAAACCGAACTGAAAAGATAGGTAATGGCTAGGGGAAATAAGTGAAGCGTGACGCACTCAAACTGTAGGCAGTTCAATTTTAATTGGAGAGGAATTTGAAAGGGCATATAAGAAGAGAGTTAAAGGATACAAAATTACGAGTGTTCAGATGTGAAAGTGAGAAACATTTAATATGTATAATATTGGAAGGCAATGTAAAATATGAGAAGGAATGGGAATACTTGAAAATAATAAAGAAGAAATGAGACAAAATAGGACAAGAAATAGTTAAAAATAAGGAGAGCACATAAGCATCTAATTAAAATGAGAGATGATGAATAAATCATAGGCAATGCGAATGAAAGCGAGCCTCGATAGCTCAGTGGTCAGTTAACTGGACTACTTAGAACAAGAGGCCGGGTTCGATCCAGACCGACGTCTTCCAGATTCACCCAGCCTTAAATGGGTACCCGATTTTTCCTGGGAAAGTAAACCGGCACGGGCGTAATACCGACAACGTTATCCCAAAAATCATGCGCCGAAGGTCTGTAAAAATTATGGTCACTAACACCATATTCCCTATACGCCACTTGGCGTGACGGGGCTCTTTACTTTTTTTTTTTTTATGCGAATGAAAAGAGAGGATGAAATGTCACTAAAATGTTAGAAATATTCAGGTAAGGAGTGGAGAGAAGAGGTGATGATGTGGAAAGCATAAAATAGACATGAAGAATAAAATTGAAACAAAAGATAAAAAAAGATAAAGAGGTTAGAAGTTATAAGAAACATCTGTAACTGTAGCTTAACTTATTCAATAAACAAAGAATGGCTCTCAGAAAGTAATAATAAACAGCAATACAGTGCACTAAGGTAGAGGGATAAACAGTTAATGTGATTTCATACACTTGATGATAGTGGAACACATTAAATAACATGAATTCCTGTAACCGTAACATAATCAATGTCCTAATGAAAGAAAATTAAATAAAAGGGCAATGAACGGAAATGATATACATATCAAGAAGGTAGATCAGGTACTTAATCGACAAGCGATGTAAAGCATTAGTGGACATAACAAGCAGGCAGAAAATAGGTAAATGAAGAATATATGAGACCAAAAAAACAGTTCTTAAAAGAATAACAATTTGATCAGGACGAAAACACGCATTAAGTGTAAACCGAATCGAATATACAGCTGAAGAAGACGAACTCAACGAATACGATCAATTAAAAAATAATGATATACGAGCGAGAATAATGTAGGAACGATTTCCAAAGTAGTGTATTGCGTGCCTAAAGTAATAGATTCAGTTTTAACTCAGTTCGCGTCGTACGCAATCAGTAATATGCAAATTAGAGTGTGTTCACGTTTGTTGAACAAGAAATAACATTTCTTTGAAACGTTACGTAACTCTACAACGTACTGAGAATTGTTATATAAATGGAGAGTATATGGTAAACGAAGCAGAGGACACAAACAGAAAAACGGGTTGACAACATCAAAAAGTTGTTGTTGTTGCTGTTAGGGTCATTATCACTGCACACCGGGCGAATCCATAGGTAGCTCTGATATCCCTCCCGAGAATCTCAAGAAAAGTCGAGAAGAATCCAGCCCAAGCCTGAGATCCACGGTGTGGGCAGGTTTCTGTTAATATGTGCCCGGACAGCGACCAAATTAATGGCCTACCTTTTCTATGTTAACTACCAAGGGTTCTTTAACATGCGAGAGTGCACGTGGAGATACCCTGCTTATTGCCGTTATCCGAGAGGGCAAGACATCGGATCTCACTACTCAATAGATCTTGAGAGGGTAACGTCATAAAGAAACCACGGATTTTGTTCTTATTTTTGACAAATCACCACCGCTTTCGGTGGGGTTTGAACCCGAGCCCTTCATGTCCTGAGGTCGATATCGTACCTCTAACCACCCCACCAAATTAAAAGGTGCACTAGACAACCAAACATGTGGAACAATATTAAATCAGGTAAATGAATTTAAATATCTGGGAATAATGTTAACCTCAGATGGTAGGTGTACAACAGAGGTGAGATGCAGAATGGCTCAGGCAAAAGCAGCTTTCAAAAAAATGAGGAAAATACAATGGAATCCATTTTTGACAATAGAAACATGAAAAAGAGTTAGTAAATGTTATGTAGAGCCAGGTCTTAACATATGGATGTGAGTCATGGACAATAAGTCAACCGACAAGAAAATCACTGGAGTCTGTAGAAATGAGGTTTTACAGAAGTCTGCTGAGAATACCATGGACAGCTAAGAAGAATAATGAATACGTTCTGAAAGAGGCCAAAGCAAAAAGAGAGCTCATTTTCAATATTAGGAAGAAACAATCATCATTTTTTGACCATGTAATGAGAAGAGAACAACTTGAATATATTGTAACAACTGGGAAAATTGAGGGACGAAGAGATGGAGGGAAACAAAGAGAAAAAAAAATACCAGACAGCTTAAGAGAATGGCTTGGCAGAAGATCAACAACAGAAATGATAAATAACTGTCGAGATCGAAAGTTGTAGAGAGATATGATCACCTACGCCAGCAGGCCCAGTACTTGATGATGATGATGATGAGACAACCAAAGACACAAAGAATGAGATAATAGAGAGCGATATGGTGCTTAAAGAAAGCCAACTTGGATACAAAGGCAGCACAAGATGATGATGACAATATTGCATATTTTGTTATCATTATCTTGTGGCCTTACATATGAACATGTGTGAATAATGGTGGGTATGTTTCAGAGAAATAAAAATAAACTATGGAGAAAAATAGGCGTGGACACGTACACCATCAGAGACGTATTTGAGGATGACGATGATGATAGCTATGGTGATGATAATGGTGACGATGATGATGATGACGGTGATGATGATGACAATGTTGAAGACGACGATGATGATGGCGATGGGGATGTTGATCATTATGATCATCATGATGACGCCGACGATGATTATGATGATGATGACGACGTCGATGATGATGACAATGTTGAAGACGACGATGATGATGACAATGTTGAAGACGACGATGATGATGACAATCTTGAAGACGACGATGATGATGACAATGTTGAAGACGACGATGATGATGACAATGTTGAAGACGACGATGATGATGACAATGTTGAAGACGACGATGATGATGACAATGTTGAAGACGACGATGATGATGACGATGGGGATGTTGATCATTATGATCATGATGAAGACGCCGACGACGATTATAATGATGATGATGACGACGTCGATGATGATGATAAAGATGAAGATGTTGATGATGATGATGATGATGCCGATTATGGTGATGATGGCAATGATGATGAAGGAAATACAAATTGTAACCTCTACGCTACACGGTAATTGCACTGAGCGTTAGACATTTGTTAAGTCCCTATTTTTACCTCTATGACAAACTAACAACAATGAGCCTTCAAATCTTCTTGTTCGCCTCGTTTCTTGTTCGCCTCGCATAATACCAGATAATAATAACACTGAATGGAAGATGAACCACATAAATAAAGGGCAGAATAGCACATAAAATGAAATATATCTTGTACACCAAATCTATGTCAATAGAAGTGAGAAAGAAAGTTCATCGGTTTTGTATAGAGCCAATTCTGAATTATGGGAGCGATTCAAGGACAGTTGACAAACAAATAAAATGGCAACTAGAGGCCGCAGAGATGGGATTTATCAGAAAAATGTTGAGAGTTTCCTGGACAACTAAAAAACAAAACAAAAACCAACGAGGAAATTCTCAAAGAGGAAAACGCAAAAAGAGAGCTCATAAAAATAATTATAAACAAACAATCAATATTTTTCAGGAACATCTTAAGAGGAAAGAAGTTTGAATACTTGGTATTTGGCTGACAAAATGCAAGAAAAGAGATCGCGGACGAAAAAGAGAGAACATACCAGATATCTTTGTGTAACTTAATTTATACGTAGCCCTACGAACAGAGAATTGTGGAAGGACATGATCGCCTGCGCCAGCTGGTAAGGTACATGACAACGTTAATATGATTATGGATGTCAATAACGACTCATTTCTATATTTCTAGAGTATCTGACTGTCATTTGGTTCTCCCATAGTTTTCTAGATGGCAAATCTCCCATAGTTTCCAATAGATAATTGCCATCACCCTTAACCTAGTCTCGTTATTATTGTAAATTGTTTTAAATATGAGATAATTATTTTTCTAATTACTGATTACTATGGTCGGACCCCTAACCCCGAAACTCTATCCGTGGTCTGAAATCAACCTCATATTAGCGTTCTATAAATTGATTCATCTTGTTGACGCAGAGTATCTTAATAAACCTTATGTTTGTTCATGAATTAAAGGTGTTAAAATAAAACCAATTATCTGGCGTGAGTCGTGTTGCAGTATTTAGAGACATCATGGCGATTCAGATGGTTGAAGAGAACAAGTCGTGGTGGGAGAGTATGGAAAATGAAATAAAATAAAATAAAGAAGCAGAAGGAGAAGGAGAAGATGACGAAGAAGAAAAAGATGATAATGATAATAATGGTGCAATGATGATAAAAAGGAGAAGAAGAGTGATGTGGAAAAGAAGAAGAACGAGGAGCAGAAGGATACGACAAACCTGCTTCGTCAGCCCTTTGTCTTGTTCTCGTGTTCTAGAAAGAAGATTTCTTCATTATATTTTGAATATGATTTTTAAAGTTTGCTTCCTTCTTGTTCTTTGTTGAAGTTTGACGTGATTGTTCTTCTTACTCATTCGTTATTCAAGGGGTTTTTAGCTACTCCATATCATTTTATGTTTATTTATTTTTTATTCATTCTGCAGCTATACTTGCGGCCTCGTAAAATATTTCATATTTTAAAAACATATATTTGTACCAGTGGCGTATTCTCTATGCTACCGCAGCTACCGCCGGTAGCCTGAACATATTAACGAAATACAAAAGGAAATTATAATTTATTATATTTTTTCCATAATTATATTACAAATTTTCGAATATTCTATTAAACATTTCGTAAGCCAATATGATTTATTTACCTTGATTTGCATTTATTAAAGCATGGTTTTCCTCTGGCCACTATAACGTTTGTGAATGAAACCGAAACTACATTGAAACCTCTGATAGCCAGAGGTACATTTTTCCTCTATTCGGACCTCTTATTAACGACCTTGACATTCAAAAATTCCCGTCAAAATAATACGGCTAAGCTACCTCTACACTAATGCGGTTTCATGGATTATTTTTACCTCTAGCCAATCAGAATCGTCACAAAGTGAAAGTGAAACTATGTCTGATTACTTGAACTTCCTTAGCTATTTATAACTACGTTATGCGCATCAACATCTGTAGAAAGAACTTTTTCTAATCTCAATAGAATCAAATCATATTGTCGCTCAACTCAGACACAAGAACGCTTATCTGGTTTGGCATTAATGTCCTTTGAGAAATCATTCCCTCAGAAACTTAGAAACCAACCCAACAGTATTTTCAATGACAAAGTCATCAGGACATTTTCATCCCAAACAAGACCGATATAATTAACATAAATAAGTAAGTAATTTAAAATGTAGTGATATCATTAGAAAATATAACTTTATGTTAGCCTACTGAATATAATGTATGTTTTTATTTCTTATGTCAGCGGTAGCCCAGACCCCAAAACCAGTATACACCACTGATTTGTACTTACCTCTATTGAAAGGGTTGTAAATTGGCGTTAATTGCATCATGTTGCTGTTTACTGCAAGCTGAAATAAACTAAGCATTTCGGACTGTCTTTTTTGGGAATGGCGCTTCGTTCAGATTTGATCCCTGCTCGCTTGGCTAGACAAGTAAATCTACTTCAAGACTACCACGAGGATTTGGAGTAGGACCTTAGATTCATTTATTATGACGCTGAAAGAGCAAGCAGTTACTAAGTGGTACCATTTCAGTTCCTCTATGAGTTATCATCCCTTTTTATTGTATTTTTAGTAAATCTATCCAACAGATTTAACCAATCTTTTATAGACATATAATTCATAAATGAAAGTTAGATCTTTACAATGAGTGCCTCACTCGCAACCGAAACCCTCATTTTCTCATGAATTCAAACACAAATGCAGAGATTGAAACGAAATTTCAACAGCAGTATTTTCGCTGTGTCTGAATTTGAAAGAATGGTTATGACTGGTCGAAGACCCCGGTATCACTGCAAACGAATTAAAATCCATAACTGTTCAACGGCCCGTGCCAGTGTAATCATCCGAATTAAACTTATCTCATTGAAGGATCCAAACTAAGAAAGGCAGCTGCAGTCCCCATCGTAACAGCTACAGCACACGCCAAAAGGCACAAGGCCAAACAGCATCGAAAGTGAACGCAGGTGAACTGTCCTTCGTCATACGATATCATCTTCAGCGTAAGCAATCGGAATATCGAAACACGAACCGGATGAAAAACACAGATCACGGTATTCTATTCTATTATATTGACCTTTCGAGCCGTAGCCGGCCCATAGGGCATAGACTAAGATACTCCTTCTCTTACCTGAATTTTTGTTCTAACAGTTTTCAATTATTTTACAAATATTTTATCAAATCTCGCCATTTGTCTCTGTTCTGTGCAAGCAGCTCTATCTCATTGAGGGAGTCGAATCCTGCTGCTCTTACCTCTCTCATCAATGTTCTTCTCAGTGTCTCTCTGGGTCTTCCTCTTTTCCTCTTACCTGTTGTTTCCTATATGAAGGGCTTGCTTTGCTATTCGGTTATTATCTCTTCTCATCACATGATCAACATATGACCATCGTCTTTTCTTTATTACTGAAGATATTAGTGGTTGATTGGCGATTTCTCTAATTTCCTCGTTTGTTTTGAATTCGTTCCACGCTATACCAAGTATTTTCCTTAGACATTTATTTTCAAATGCGTTCAACTTTGTTCCTATATCTCTTGTTGTTTTCCAGCTTTCACACGCATGCGTAAGGGTTGATAGTACATTTGATTTGAATAGTCTAAGTTTTGTGTTTGTGCTGATGAGTTTTGATTTCCACAACTTTTCAATGCTTCTGAAAGACATTGCTGCTTTAGCTATTCTGATTCTAATTTCTTTGCTTGTATCCCCTTCTCGATCAATGTGACTTCCAAGATAGGTAAAGTAATCGATCTCTTCTACTGGTTTGTTTTCCATGTATATTTTGTCGTCTGTTGGAATTAAACTGTTCATGACTTTAGTCTTTTCATGATTGATCTCAAGCCCAATTTTGCTGGCCATTGATAATAGTTCATTTGTGTTTTCCTGCATCGATTTTATCTGGCTGCTGATGATAGTTCATTTGTGTTTTCCTGCATCGTTTTTATCTGGCTGTTGATGATAGTTCATTTGTGTTTTCCTGCATCGTTTTTATCTGGCTGTTGATGATAGTTCATTTGTGTTTTCCTGCATCGTTTTTATCTGGCTATTGATGATAGTTCATTTGTGTTTTCCTGCATCGTTTTTATCTGGCTTTTGATGATAGTTCATTTGTGTTTTTCCGCATCGTTTTTATCTGGCTGTAGATGATAGTTCATTTGTGTTTTCCTGCATCGTTTTTATCTGGCTGTTGATGATAGTTCATTTGTGTTTTCCTTCATCGTTTTTATCTGGCTGTTGATGATAGTTCATTTGTGTTTTCCTGCATCGTTTTTATCTGGCTATTGATGATAGTTCATTTGTGTTTTCCTGCATCGTTTTTATCTGGCTGTTGATGATAGTTCATTTGTGTTTTCTTGCATCGTTTTTATCTGGCTGTTGATGATAGTTCATTTGTGTTTTCCTGCATCGTTTTTATCTGGCTGTTGATGATAGTTCATTTGTGTTTTCCTGCATCGTTTTTATATGGCTGTTGATGATAGTTCATTTGTGTTTTCCTGCATCGTTTTTATCTGGCTATTGATGATAGTTCATTTGTGTTTTCCTGCATCGTTTTTATCTGGCTATTGATAAATAGTTCATTTGTGTTTTCCTGCATCGTTTTTATCTGGCTATTGATGATAGTTCATTTGTGTTTTCCCGCATCGTTTTTATCTGGCTATTGATGAGAGTTAATTTGTGTTTTCCTGCATCGTTTTTATCTGGCTGTTGATGATAGTTAATTTGTGTTTTCCTGCATCGTTTTTATCTGGCTATTGATGATAGTTCATTTGTGTTTTCCTGCATCGTTTTTATCTGGCTATTGATGATAGTTCATTTGTGTTTTCCCGCATCGTTTTTATCTGGCTATTGATGATAGTTCATTTGTGTTTTCCTGCATCGTTTTTATCTGGCTATTGATGATAGTTCATTTGTGTTTTCCTGCATCGTTTTTATCTGGCTGTTGATGATAGTTCATTTCTGTTTTCCCGCATCGTTTTTATCTGGCTATTGATGATAGTTAATTTGTGCTTTCCTGCATCGTTTTTATCTGGCTGTTGATGATAGTTCATTTGTGTTTTCCTGCATCGTTTTTATCTGGCTATTGATGATAGTTAATTTGTGTTTTCCTGCATCGTTTTTATCTGGCTATTGATGATAGTTAATTTGTGTTTTTTCCTGCATCGTTTTTATCTGGCTATTGATGATAGTTAATTTGTGTTTTCCTGCATCGTTTTTATCTGGCTGCTGATGATGTTCATTTGTGTTTTCCTGCATCGTTTTTATCTGGCTGCTGATCACGGTGTTCACAGAGCGCTAAATCTCAGTTAGCTCCAGCAGCAAGTCCGATTTGTAATATGAGGCAACTGCAACAAGAAACAACTTTTTAGGCTGAGTCTCAATGGTTCTTGCCGCCTATCCGCCATATTGATCGGTATTCCAAGTAAAAGAAATGTTTCTGTAGTGTGTGTGTGTGGGGGGGCACCTAATTGTTGTGGCACGCCGGCCTGACGCGCCTCTCTGCCGAACTTTGCCATTTGACTCAGGGTGCCTGCACAATACGGTTGTTGTTCGTGACTGTTAGCGTTCATTGCCTATGAATGCACACAGGATAGTTGGAAAATGTGTTGGTATACCGTCGATAAGAGAATATTTAGCGACAAAAACACATAAAGAAATAGCGGGATCAATAACATGTGACACACGCTCACACTTAAAATAAACTTTAAAACTCGTTGCTCTTCAAATAGACACAATTTTTGGACAAAAACGCAGATGACAAAGTTTGAAAGAATGTAGCTGCCAGTTTAACACCCGCAGGTGTATGATTGATAATAACAATCTTGTCAACATGTTATAGACAAATGTGTGGGAATCTATAACCGCACACGACATCTAACATATTTTACATGCACTGGTGAATGGGTCATTAAAGGGAACAGAGAAGTATTTAAGATGCTAGCCGGTTTGTTTCTATCGATATTTTCATTTTTTAAAATGTCTCATGACATCGCTTACAGTAGTAGGGTAGTGGATTTGTTAAACTTCACAGTACCAGGCCACCAAAGTGTGTGATGAGAGAGCCAGTGTTTTTTTCTTTGTGTTTATTGTTAACTTTACTCAAGTCATTGAGGCGGATATACATTTTTCTTTCAGCTGGTGGGGCTTTGGAGCGCCAAGTGTTACAATGAAATATAAAGGGTATTTCACTCGTTTCCGAACACGGCGTTTCTTTAATCGTTTTACTACTGAATACTCGTTCCTCCAGAGTAATACCATAGTACTACTCTGGGAAGGTGAGCAATGCCGCCTCGCATTGTGAGTTACGATGTTTTAAAGTGACACTATCCAGAAGTCTCCCAATACTTCTGGATAGGCGGCCGAACACAAATGGATGAAAACTCGCGTGCTAAGACGCCGATTCAAGTCTCGTACTTTACCTGCACCTTTACCTCCTCTAGTGTATACGCTCTCAATTTCCAGATAGCTTGTCTGAACTCCTACGTGATGAACACTAACAGTCACGAACAACTTTCTATTTCATAGAAAACAAGCGCACTGCCTCTATACTTAACATATCTGCATTTCTTCTAGCTCTGAGGTACGCGTATCAAGAGGATTAACGGCCATAGAGTCCACAATGTTTCAATTTAAATCAAATGTATCGATGAGGGAAAAGTAATCCTGGAAGGACGAGTAACATCAAAAGATGGACAAATCAGCCTATGACAACCTGCACCATCAAAGCAAGAGATAGAGCAGAATGGCGCTCCATGGTAGCCAAACTTCGTTGCGGAGACGGCACTCGATGATGATGATCGATGAGGGGGAAAAAACGGTGGCACTATCATCATATTCACTGCAGACGTGACTGTGTCATTCTGATTTCTTCTTTCTAAAAAAAATCAGATCCTAAAAAGAGCTTAAGACTGACGATTCTGCACTCACGACGATCTCATAGGTTGTTAAGTTATTGTTGGCAAAATGTATTCTTGTGTATGTTAACAAGTAGCCCCCATCGAAAATGTCCACATTTTTTACTAACTGAAAGTTGAGTACCTATTTACTATTAGTACGACTCTGCACCCGGAACCTTCGATTTTCTCTAAATCTTTCGTCGTCCCCATTTACTTCTCACCTTTTTTGGGGCTTTTTGTGCGACTGTTTAATCGCTTGCTTCATCGAGAAGTGTAGGTCATAGATTTAGCCTCTGTCGGGGGAAAATTGGGGGGGGGGGGGGAGGAGTATAAAAAAAAAACAATTTCAGCAAAAAAATAATAATACCCACACTGTGGATCCTAGGCAGTGCTACGGACTTCGTGCACATAAGTGTTAGCGTTCTACTCTGATCTTTTTTTTATTTCCTTTCTTGAGTATCTAGCATATTATCGCCATGTAGTTAGATTTGTTTACACATCCTTATATATATTTTTGGTATTTGTTGTTTGTTGTTCCAGCTGAAGGCCTACTTGACCGAAACGTCGACTTTTGTTTTGTCCTTTACCACGTAAAGCTGTCACCGTACCACTTTATTCTTCTTGTATTTTTATAATTGCTGATATCATCAGCTTTACAGCAGCTTCGCATCTTGATGCATCTTGGTGCATCTTGGTGCATCTTGATGCCGTTACTTCTTATCGAAGCACCTATGGTTTCGTCCGGTGTGCAGAGATAATAATCTTAACAAACAACAACTAGTGAATCTAGTCGTTAACATACGACCCAGGCAGCTTTGTTTGAGAAGTCGTGTTACATGACTTATGACATATGTCGAGCTGGAAGAAGCACTTCAACATTAACATAATATCACTTGATAGTAGCACAGCCACTGTCGTACATGACATTATAGTTCAAGAACATGTCTATTACTTCTTTCATTTTTCTGCCGTTTAATCTCTGTTAGCTTCAAGAACTTAAACGATCCGTTATCATATTATGTTTCGAAACAACTTCCTTCGCAGCAGATATAAAAAGAATGATTATATGAGAGTTTTTCTCTCTTTTGTTCTGCGTATCTCTTTTATAATTTCGTGCTTATTCGGTTTTAAGAATTATGTATTCTTCTTTTCAACCATAAGTTGTAACAATCGTGATTGTTCTTCTTTTTTTTTTTTTACTGTATATAAAATGTTGTCTTACAAACTAACAATCTTTATACACTTGTTTTTTTTCTGTGGTTATTACTTTTATTTTTTACTTGGTTCTTCCTAATCATTTTAGATTGCACTGCCGTTCATTCAGACATATCTTCATAAGTACATAAATACACACATACATACATACATACATACATACATACATACATAAATACATAAATACATAAATACATACATACACACATACATACATACATACATACATACATAAATACATACATACATACATACATACATTCACACATATAGACATACATATATAATTATATAAATATATATATATATACACACATATCATTGATACATAAACGTACATACTGTTATATATAAATATAAATATATATATATATATATATATATATATATATATATATATACAATCATGCATACATACTCACATACATACATACATACATAAATGCATACAATAATACATACATACATACATACATACATACATACATACATACATACGTATATACATACATACATACATATATACATTATACATGCATACATACATGTATGCATATATAGATACATACATGCATACATATATACACATACACACATGCATATATACATACAGGCACACATCAAATAAATAATAATCAGGTCGCATGTCCTTGGCAAATAGTTCTATTTACTATAGCCGGTCTGAAAGAATCTGTCTCTAGCCAGATCTCCCGCATCTTCTGTTGTCATGTTCAAAGTCTCCTTAATGCCTTTGAAACCACCTTCTTCTTAGTCTGCTCATGATGCGTCGTCCTGGAACCAAAACTTCCATTATTACACACATTAATACGTGCACACCTGTAGGAACAAAGTGAGCTAAAATATCCACATATAAATAAGAATCTTGGCTTCTCGCGATCTCAAAATCTACCGGAGAAATCATTTACCGAGGTGGTGATCGAGATGTACAACTTATGTTTTCTTAATGAAATCATTCAGCAGCGTTACACCCAAAGGGCGTTTGCACGATTCTTGTGGTGCAAAATAAAGCCTTTTAAACTGTATTGGAGTTATTTGTGACGTGTATTTTCGCACAAATAAAACAAATCATTAGATATTAAACATTTATCGGTTAAAAATATTGAAACTTGCCGTGTGAAGACGTAAAAGAGAATTCTAAGTGCGCACTGAATCACGGTAGATCTGTGCTGCAGGTAATAACGGAAGCCCAGCTCAACATAGGCAACTTAAAGTTGCATGCCTTGAGCGTTAAACCTGCGCAAATTCCAATATGGAAATGGAATATGGACGTGCAACGTCGTTCATGCTGTCACTGTGCATTTATATCTTTATTTAAATAAAAATAAATTTAAAAACTAATTGCAAGATTTTTAATCGTATTTGCAATATATGCATACAATAAAATTATCTGCCAGTTAATCTGTCTCAAGTATTTGTCTATTTATTTACATATCTCTATTTTTTATGTCTACATGTCTGCATGAAAGAAAAGCGCATCCCCAAGCAAATACTATATAGTGAACTAATACACGGAAAAAGACAAATCTGGAGACCTAAACTACGATATAGAGATATATGTAAATCATCTCTGAATGACTTCTCCATCTGTGAAAATGCCTGGGAACATCTGGCAAGTGATCGCACATCATGGAGAGCATGTATAAGGAACGGTATAACATCATTTGAGACTGTGCTAAGGCAAAACTACGAAGAGAAAAGATTCATGAAAAAGGATGGAAAATCCTGTGGATCAGTGGGCCTGACTTGTTCATTATGTGACCGCGTGTGTTTGTCAAACATTGGTAGAATTAGCCACGAGAAAAACTGTTCGAAAAAAGCAAAGCCTAAAAAAATACACAATAGTCTCCACTAGACCGTCTGACAAGGCGAAAAGGGCCATACATGTCTGCGTGTGTTTCACTACCTATCAGCCCGTCTTTCTGTCTCTTCGCTCGTCTGTCTGGTACCTCTGTATGTCCGTCTGTCTGTTTTCCTGCCAGTCTCTCTGCCAGTCTGTCTAAACAATAATTCGCCATTTCATCTAAATGTCTTCTACTCCTCAATTCATCCATTTAGTAATCCATCTGCTTATCGAACTGACTGCACATCCTACTTTTTATTTCTCATTATATCTATTTTTTTCAGATTGTAATCCTGTCTATCCCTTCATTTCATATATTCGTTTATTTCCATCGCCTTCTGTATACCACATCATTAATATCTGCATTATTCATGATGCCATTACTTGCTATTTCCTCTAATCAGACAGAAGCGATTTTTCTTTCCTCTCAAATTTATATTTATTGTATTGGCAACATTTAATTTAGCTTTTAGTTAAGCACAGAAACCTGGCATTAATGCAATTTCTTCTTGTCACGCAAGCTTTCATCAAAAGGCGGAACTTCTGGAATTGGCCAATCACAACAAATGTTTCATGTTTCAGTTAATTTAGGTTCATCAAGTTTCAACGTGTTTGTAGATGATATCTGAGTTTGATGAAACAGAATTATTACAATTTATTTTTTTTATTTTGTTGTTTTCTCTGTGTTAGTTATAGATTTTTCGCTTTCTCCTACAGTAGATTTAATAACAAAAAGTGCGCTCTCTTATGATATGTCTCATTACGTTGTTGCGCTTGAGTTGTTTGAGGAAAGCAGCTTCATAGGCTCAGAGAAGACAAAAGAACATAACAAAATAGCGCAAAGAATGGGCAAAGAATTAATCGTGAGTTGTATACAAAAATTTAATAAATAGTTTACTAATCTGACAAGATTACCTTGTGATTTAACATTATGAAAGGAGTATATGAAAATAGAAGGGGGTAATGACTGAATGAGATCACGTATAGAATGGAAGAACAACATCATCACACTTTATTACAGTATATTGTTTTTGTTGTTTCTATGGATCCAGCGGACTAAAAGGCTGATGTTCTTCGGCTCAACGTCATTTAATGATTTTATTACAGTTATTTTTTAGTTCATTTATAGTAATCCATTTATCCGGGTCCAATATGGTGGCTTAGAAATTGTGATCCAATGACCACTGCAGGATTTGCGTCTGCTGACTGATTAATTTCAGCTCTTTCATGTAGATCGCTTCATTAAAGTCAACCGGATGTTTCACTTAACGGATTAACGCCGATGCTATGTAGTGCGTGCAACTGGCTGCGGTTTTTATTGGCAAACCATGTGGTAAGAATGCTACCTTCCCCCGTCGTGAAGTCCATATGTATGTTGCGTTATACCATTTTAAATTTTAAGCCGCTGGATTTGTTTGATGCCTATTACTTTCAGCTCTTTCGGGTAAATCGTTGTGTCAAGTCAAAGGAAGGTTCCACTTCAAGGATTTTGCATCTGCGCTAAGGTGTTCCAACTTCCTGGCTGTGTTCTTTAGGGTGAATGAGGCGCTGTGGGTGCATCCATTGTTAACAATGTTGTGCGGACTTCGTCATAATGACGATCGTACATCTGTAACCGTGCGCTCTAAAAGAAGGGCGAGATGATAATGATGTCCATGTTGTTCGTGAATCTATAGCCCTGGCGCAACTCCTTGATTTCATGTTAATTATGACGGATGTTGTCTAAATTCAGGAGAACTGTGATAAGTAGGTTGGGGGGGGGGGGGGGGCTACTCGTGACCCAGTTTATCGTTCCACACTGTGGGAATTGCTGGGGAGGCGATCACAGCGCTGATGTACCGTTGCTTGGTTACAAAGAGGATAATCAGAGGACTAACCACTTAGTTCATTTATCAGTTCTTTGAACAAGCATAAATGCTCTGATATCGTTGAGCTTTGAACAAGCATAAATGCTCTGATATCGTTGAGCTTTGAACAAGCATAAATGCTCTGATATCGTTGAGCTTTGAACAAGCATAAATGCTCTGATATCGTTGAGCTTTGAACAATCAACCAGGTACTGTTCTCCTTCGTTTCATATGGGTGGTCACAGAGCGCATATGTTGGAGGTCGGTTTCGTTGTATTCTATTGTTGTGGTTGTTCAACGGTACATGACCAATTTTCAGTCTGAAGACGGCAGCCCATAACAGCATCACGAGACAGGCTACAAGAATTCATCATCATCATCATTGAGAGCCGTCTCCGCATCAAAGGTTGGCTACCATGGTACGTCATTCCGCTCTGTCTCTTCCTTTGATGGAGCAGGTTGTTATAGGCTGATTTATCCATCTTTTGATGTTACTTGTCTACGTTGGTCTTAGTCTGCCTCTGACGTTTGTACCTTGTATTTTCTCTTCCAACATTACTTTTAGTAGGCTGCTGTGTCTTTTAACATGACCCAAACATCTCATTTGTCTTGTTTGAATTGTATTTAGTAGTTCTCTTTTAATTTTCAGTTGTTTTAATACTTCATCGTTTATTTTATTATTTTTTTTTTGTGGTCCATCCAATTCTACTTATTCTTCTATATATCCACATTTCAAAGGCTTAAATTTTCTGTTCTGTTTTCTTGTCTAATGACCATGTTTCTGCACCATACAGGAATGTTGAGAAGAAATTGTTATAATTTGCTATTCTTAGTTTTAGCCCTGCTGATATTTGTTTTGATGTTAGTATGTTTATTTTTCATGGCATTAACATATCTTTGTTGCCATTCATGTTATTTTATTTATTTCATTTTACATATACCATCATTGGTTATAGCTGTTGGCTTACCACGGCAACAGCCGGGGTTCGTACCCTGGCGAGGACACCTGGGTTTTACTAATTCCCTAAAAATTAGTAGGAGCCGCGATAGCTCAGTGGTTAGTGAACTGGACTACTACGGACAAGGGGTAGGGTTCGATCCCAACCGACGGCTCCGGGTTCACCCAGCCTTAAATGGGTACCGGATTTTTTCTGGGAAAGTAAAAGCAGCACGGGCGTAATACCGACCACATTACCCCAAAAATCATGTGCTGAAGGTTTGTAAAATATAGGGTCACTAACACCATATTTCCCTATACGCCACTTGGCGTGACGGGGGGTACTTTACTTTTTTTTACTATCATTGGTTATAGCATGTCCAAGGTAGTTGTAGCTCTGAACTGTCTCCATGTCTATTCCTTCAACTTTGATATCCACTTGTAGGTTTTGAGTATTTTCTTTATTTATGATCATAGTTTTAGTCTTTTTGATATTCATATCTAGTCCATATTTGGTGCCGGTCATGTTTATCTCATGATGTAATTGTAGATCTTTAGGATTTTCTGCTAGTAGTACATTATTATCAGCATATCTTAGGTTATTCATTACCTTTCCACTAATGTTTAATCAAGGGATCTCTGTGATATTTTTCAAGATTTGCTCAGTGTATAGATTGAACAAGCTTGGTGACAGGATGCATTCCTGTCTTACTCCTCTGTTTATATCAATGGGTGTAGAGTTCTCTACAGGAATTACAAGAACAAAACCTATTTTCTCGAAAGAAGTCCCGATGGTTCCCCGATTAATGCGTTCGCTGCTGACTAGAACCGCCGGGGTTAACTCCCAGATAAGGCGACTTTATTTCTTTCGGATCTATGGTCGTAGGTGTTACCCAGCCTCTGAAAATAGGTACCCGATGTTCCATTTTTGAAAATAACGCGGCATGACGGCATGCTGGTCATATCACTCATGGAATGTGCCACTAGTCATTGACAAATAAAGACACAATCACAATATGTCGCTAACGTCTTAAAACTTGTAGGGAACAATTATTTATGTTCGGGGTATCAAAAGAAATATGAAACTGGAAATGAAGGATACGAGAAGATGATATTCCAGTCTCCTATCTCATTAGCTTTTATTCCTTAATTCATTTCTTTCTTCTTGCCTTCCTGGCTCATTCAACAGTTCTGGAGGTAATTGAGCTACCACTTCATTAATCCTCTCATCCATTGGTCCATTGACCTCTACCTACAGTCGTACTCTGAGATTCTGGAAAGTCGAAACATGTCTCTTGTTTAATGTTATGATCCAGGCTCTTTCTCTGCCTCCCTCTCATTCTTCCTCCTGTAACAAACTTTGCATTATAGTCTTTGCTGTGCTAGATGATCGAGATAGTGGTCAAATCAAATCATTTTTGATTTGCTTTTTCCGAATTGTCAAAAGTTCTTCATGTACTGCGATTGTTTGTTAAATCCTTTTATCTTTTCCATTCATGATACAACCCACGAAAGAGATGCTCAAAATCTTCCTACAACACTCCATCTTCTTAGCCTGTAATTTCATCTTTAATTCTGTTGTAAGGGTTCATATTTCGCAAGCGGATAGAAAAATTGATATAACCCGGAGGCATCATTCAGGTTTTAGAGCCAAGAGTGGTAATGTTATCTTTCTAAATTGGTTTTAGTTTTGCTAGGGGTGCTATGGTTATATATTTATATTATTATCAGCATAAACTCTTTCAGTACGGAAGGTTTTTACCAATTTAGCGCTAGAGATTTCAGAGACAACATGTTCATTCAGAGACAACATGTTCAGAGACATCATGTTCAGAGACAACATTTGTCTTGTTTGTAAATATTAATCTACATGTTTATATTTATCTAACACTTAACATCATCATGTTCAGAGACAACATGTTCATTCAGAGACAACATGTTCAGAGACAACATTTGTCTTGTTTGTAAATATTAATCTACATGTTTATATTTATCTAACACTTAACATCATCATGTTCAGAGACAACATGTTCATTCAGAGACAACATGTTCAGAGACATCATGTTCAGAGACAACATTTGTCTTGTTTGTAAATATTAATCTACATGTTTATATTTATCTAACACTTAACATCATCATGTTCAGAGACAACATGTTCATTCAGAGACAACATGTTCAGAGACATCATGTTCAGAGACAACTTTTGTCTTGTTTGTAAATATTAATCTACATGTTTATATTTATCTAACACTTAACATCATCATCATCGCGTGCCTTCTCCGCAACGAAGGTTGGCTACCATGGATCGCCATTCTGCTCTGTTTCTTGCTTTGATGGTATAGGGTGTCTCTTTAATGACTGTGCATTTTTTGTTGTTGAAATAATTACGCACCTAAATTTTATCTATGTGTGACGTAATAGTTCAAGCACCATTTACGTGTTCATTTAAACATCACTGCTACATGATAGATCTGGCTTACAATGGTGTTAACACAACTTTATTGTGTTAATACCAACATTACCGATTATAAGCTCGCCGATAGCAGTCAAGTATATTTGAATAATACCATTTATTTTACAATTTGTGTGACGTGACGTTTTTTCTTCCGAGAGTATAAATTCACTGCACTGCGACTTTAGAAACACCCTGTACAGGCTGACATAGATTGACTTGTCCATCTTTTGATGTTACTCGTCCATGTTAGTCTTGGTCTGCCTCTGCCTCTTTTACCTTGTATTTTTCCTTCCAATATTACTTTTAGTAGGCTGTTGTGTCTTTTAACATGCCCCAAAAATTTCATTTTTCATGTCTTAATTGTTTTTAGTAGTTCTCTTTTTAATTTCAATTGTTTTAAAACGTCATCGTTTGTTATCTTTTGTTTCCATCCAATTCTACCTATTCTTCTATAAATCCACATTTCAAAGGCTTCAATTTTCTGTTCTACTTTTTTATCTAATGTCCATGTTTCTGCACCATATAGGAGTATTGAGAAGACGTAACATTTTGCCATTCTTAGATTCAGCCCTGCTGATATTTGTTTTGTTGTTAGTATATTTTTCATGGCATTAAAATTACTTTTTGCCATACCTATTCTTTACAGACTACTTAACATTATATATATTATTATATATATATATATATATATATATTTATATATATATATATATATATTAGACAAGAAAACAGAACAGAGAATTGAAGCCTTTGGAATGTGGATATATAGAAGAATAGGTAGAATTGGATGGAAGGAAAAGAAAACAAACGACGAAGTCTTAAAACAACTAAAAAAGAAAAGAGAACTTCTGAACACAATTAGAACAAGACAAATGCGATTCTTGGGCCATGTTAAAAGACACAACAGCCTACTGAAAGTAATCCTGGAGGGGAAAATACAAGGTAAAAGAGGCAGAGGCAGACCAAGATTAACATGGACGAGTAACATCAAAAGATGGACAAATCAACCGATGACAATCTGCACCATCAAAGCAAGAGATAGAGCAGAATGGCGCTCCATGGTAGCCAACCTTCGTTGCGGAGACGGCACTCAATGATGATGATGATGATATATATATATACATTTTTAGACAATTAAACAAAGAATTATATTTCACCAATACCAAGATGATACAAGAGATGTAAAGAATATGGTTCGATGACAATTTACACTAATGAAATTGAGAGTGACGCACTGCGCTGCTAAACGTACGTGACCAAAACCGGCGAGACGCATGGTGCGTTGAAACGTACGAAAAGAGTTAAAACTCAGGTAAATTATTATTACTCGCATTTAGTGCTATCATTTGCTGTCCATCAATAACGTCAGCATGGACACCTGGTCTGTGTATGTTGGTCTATGCTTAACAATAGGTTCAGCAGTCTAATAAATGCCGTGAGTAAATTTATTCCTCGATCGGTGCTCGGTTTGTTCTCTAATCTCTCTTGTGTTGTTTGTCTGTGAAATACTTGCCAACAAAGCTACTGTTGTAGGGGGTAACGGACTGTTTAGTTAGCTCTGTTTCGCAGTTATATGGCGCTCTGTGTTGTCCTGGTTCCTGGCTTTCTGTTATTTTCTATCATTTCTATTGTGAGAGTAAGCGGTGGTCAAAAACGGATGTACTTTGCCACTGATCCATCACTAGCAGAGTTTTCCTATAGTAAATGTTTGTTCATTTATTATTATTACCTTCAGACCATTATAATACTAGGAATCCGGATGTGTTACCGCCCCTTTACTCAGTAATCGTGGTAATGGTGCTAATGTTTGGTTGGCATAAAGCTATGCGATTGCTGTAAAGCTGGCGAAGAGTAGAGTAATCTAAACCAAACAAGTAATAACGAATAGTTTATTTAATTCCCTTTGATTATGAACGCTGGACCGGATATTATTTGAGTTCAGTAATATTTTGGCCTGTTTATTGTCGCTTATTTTATTGTAGCTGTTTCTGTTATTATGCCCTCTGCATTTGGTCTGTAGCTGCAACATCATATATGTGTTGAATGTGTTTATATGGAAACTGAAAGGAAGGAAGGAAGGAAAAAGAAAGAAACAAAACTAACAAACAAACAAACAAAGAAACAAAGAAAGAAAGAAAGATTATGGTGGGTACCGAATTATCCATATTCTTAAAACTCTTGCACGTTTATTTAAGCACTTTGTAATAATTAAACACGGTGCTCAATTACTGAGACGGTGACAATCAGTTTTCAGAATTGATGAGATTTTGATAGTCAGTTTTTAGAATTGATGAGATGGTGGCAGTCAGTTATAAGAATTGATGAGATTGTGACAGTCAGTTTTTAGAATTGATGAGATGGTGACAGTCAGTTATAAGAATTGATGCGATGGTGACAGTCAGTTATTAGAATTAATGAGATGGTGACAGTCAGTTTTTAGAATTGATGAGACGATGACAGTCAGTTATAAGAATTAATGAGATGGTGACAGTCAGTTATTAGAATTGATGACATGATGACAAACAGTTTTTAGAATTGATGAGATGGTGACAGTCAGTTATAAGAATTAATGAGATGGTGACAGTCAGTTATTAGAATTGATGAGATGGTGACATCAGTTTTTAGAATTGATGAAATGATGACAAACAGTTTTTAGAATTGATGAGATGGTGACAGTCAGGTTTTAGAATTGATGAGATGGTGACAGTCAGTTATTAGAATTTATGCGATGGTGACAGTCAGTTTTTAGAATTGATGAGATGGTGACAGTCAGTTATTAGAATTTATGCGATGGTGACAGTCAGTTTTTAGAATTGATTACACGGTGACAATCAGTTTTTAGAATTGATGAAATGATGACAAACACTTTTCATAATTGATGAAATGATGACAATCAGTTTTTAGAATTGATGAGGCGGTAACAATCACTTTCTAGAATTGATGAGACAGTGACAATCAGTTTTTTAGAGTTGATGACATGGTAACAATCAGTTTTAAGAATTGATGAGGAGGTGAAGATCACTATTTAGATTTAATGTGACGGCAATGATGAATATTAAAAAAAAATTAATCAGGCAGACAGTATGAGTTTATGGAGTAAAGAGATGGCAAGGACGTTTGATTGGAATACATTATATTACCAAGGATCAGGGGACTGGTTGGTCCCGAGGCAAGATGCCGGCCTTGAGACAGAGAGGTTGTGGGTTCAAATCTCGGCTGCACCAGTTGGGATTTTTATTTATGATTTCCCTCTGCGGCAACCACCCTTGGTCTCAGCACCGAGGCCCGGCTTGAAGCGTCAATTACTCATCGACGGAAAAAAAAAATATGCGAAGTCGGAGTTATCTGCCTGTGCGGCGAGAGACCACTGAGCACACGGTTGCCAGGAACAAATGTATTAACACGCAAAATTCAGTTCCTAGTCACTAGAGACATCGTCAGAGGTGAAAGCTGGCGAACAAAACAAAAAATATTAGTGAGGATGATTTGATGGAATTAATGAGACGACATGAATGATTTGATGGAATTAATGAGACGACAAGAATGATTTGATGGAATTAATGAGACGACATGAATGATTTAATGGAAATTATGAGACGACATGAATGATTTGATGGAATTAATGAGACGACAAGAATGATTTGATGGAATTAATGAGACGACAAGAATGATTTGATGGAATTAATGAGGTAAGAATGATTTGATAGAAATAATGAGGCTACAAGAATGATGTGATGGAATTAATGAGACGAAAGGAATGTTTTGATGGAATTAATGAGGCAAGAATGATTTGATGGAATTAATGAGACGACAAGACTGTTTTGATGGAATTAATGGGACGAGAAAAATGATGTGATGGAATTAATGAGACAACAATAGTGATCTGATGGAAATAATGAGACGACAAGAATGATCTGTTGGAAATAATGAGACGACAAGAATGATTTGATGAACTCAATTAATGTATTAATTTATATTAATTAATTATGTAATTAATAAAATAATTATAATTAATTAATTACAACTCGCGTGCTAAGACGTCGATTCAAGTCTCGTACTTTACACTTCCCTTTATTGACAATTCTGAGAGTTTCGGCGAATGCAATATTTAATTTGTAACCATATTGTTTTTTCGTTTTCAGTATGGTGTCTTCTCATCATGTTTTATGTATAATAGAATAAGCTTCTTTTTTCACCAATTGACGACATAACTGAGCCAATAAACTATGGCAAACAATCAAAGGTAAAGTACGAGACTTGAACCGGCGTCTTAGCAAACGAGTTTTCACCAATATGTGCTTCATCGCCTTTGCAGAAGCGTTCGGAAAATTCTAGGTAGTGTCGCTTCAAGCATCGAAACTTAAGATGCGAGGCGGCTTTCCTCACCTTCCCAGAGTAAAGTAAGTACCCCCGTCACGCCATAGGGAATATGGTGTTAGTGACCATAAATTTTACAGACCATCGGCACATGATTTTTGGGGTAGTGTGGTCGGTAGTGCCGCTTCACTTTCCCAGAATAAAATCCGGTATCCATTAAAAGCTGGGTGAACCCGGAAGCCGTCGGTTGGGATCGAACCCTACCCCTTGTCCTTTGTAGACCAGCTCACTAACCACCGAGCTATCGCGGCTCCCACCTTCCCAGAGTATTGGTACCAATTTTTACCAGTGGCTGGGTCGACCGCCGGTGTAATTTTTTTTCCAACCACGAGTACAACTTACACTGCTTCCAGCGGGAATCAAACACGGGTGGTACGAACGCCGGTAGCTTGGTCGGGTGATTTTCCCAACTAGGTTACCGATGCCCCTAATTGGGGAAGCCAAGGCAATGCCGAGGCCTCCAATTGGGGTAAACCGTGGCCCCCAATTGGGGTAAACTGAGGCCTCCAATTGGGGTAAACTGAGGCCTCCAATTGGGGTAAACTGAGGCCTCCAATTGGGGTAAACCGCGGTCCCCAATTGGGGTAAACTGAGGCCTCCAATTGGGGTAAACTGAGGCCTCCAATTGGGGTAAACTGAGGCCTCCAATTGGGGTAAACTGAGGCCTCCAATTGGGGTAGACTGAGGCCTCCAATTGGGGTAAACTGAGGCCTCCAATTGGGGTAAACTGAGGCCTCCAATTGGGGTAAACTGAGGCCTCCAATTGGGGTAAACTGAGGCCTCCAATTGGGGTAAACTGAGGCCTCCAATTGGGGTAAACTGAGGCCTCCAATTGGGGTAAACTGAGGCCTCCAATTGGGGTAAACTGAGGCCTCCAATTGGGGTAAACTGAGGCCTCCAATTGGGGTAAACTGAGGCCTACAATTGGGGTAAACTGAGGCCTCCAATTGGGGTAAACCGAGGCAAACAATTATGGGTGGTAGTAAATGTTGTTCTGTAAAAGATGGTGCCAGAGGTTGGCACAGGGTTTCCCCGAAAATGGGGGTGACAGAGGTGAGATTCACCACGAAGGCACAGCTGCTTGCTTGAGTATAAAGTGGTGTTTTAGATGTGATCTTGGAGATGTTCGAAACATATGCGGGTATAGATCTCCAGAGTCTGACATCTTCCACTTATTCTTTAAAGTTATATTTTATTAAAGTTGTTCAAGTGTTATGGTTATGTTTATGGTTATGGAAGGCCTCGGTGTCACTGCTAACGAATTAAAATCCATAATTGCTCAATCGCCCGTGCCAGTGGAATCATCCGAATTGATATCTCATCTCCCAAACAAAGAAAGCTAGCTGCAGTCCCCATCATAGCAGTCTCAGCACACGCCAAAAGACACAAGTCGAAACCGCGCAGAAAGTGAACACAACCATCTGTTCCCCGCAACACGATGTCACCATTCATCGTAAGCAATAGGAAAATCGAAATAGAAATACCATCAAAACGGATGAAACGCACAGCTCACCGTGTCCACAGAGCACTAAACTCAGCAGCTCCTGCAGCAAGCCGGACTTGCAATATGATGAAACTGCAACAAGGAACACTTTTCAGACACAGCCTATAATGGTTCCTGTCTCCTATCCGCCATATTGACCTGAAGTTCACGTACTCCCGAAAATGATGATCGCCCTACTTTTTAAAAAAATTATATAGCGAAATTAAAACATTGCTTTTGTCTCCAAATTCGAACATTTGAAGCACATTTATTCGTCGGATAATCCACATCGTACATCGAACAACAGTCCTCAAGCGCTGAGATCATCCCCTGCAATATGAATCTGTGAAATGATAAACCAGTCCACAAGTCTACCCTGGTTCAAATGTATGATACCACAGACAAAACGCACAATTTGTTAGCTATAGTGAATGTGTATGTGTGTATGATAAGTTAGAAGAACGATGCTTGTAACTAGAGGTTTGGCAATTGTGAGAGTCTCGAGGGATTCTGGGGGATGCTACTATCATAATCGGGCACCAAGTCAGCTGGCGTAGGTGATCATGTCTCTCGACAAATTTCGATCTCGATAGTTATTTATCATTTGTGATATTGAGCTTTTATCAAGCCATTTTCTTAAGCTGTCTGGTATCTTTTCTCTTTACTTTACTCTATCTCTTTGTCCCTCAACTGTCCCAGTTGTTAAATATACTCTAGCTGTTCTGTTCTCATATTATCATCATCATCATCAAAGTACCGGACCTGCTGGCGTAGGTGATCATGTCTTTCCACAAATTTCGATCTCGACAGATATTTATCATTTCTGTTGTTGACCTTCTGTCAAGCCATTCTCTTAAGCTGTCTGGTATCTTTTCTCTTTACTTTCCTCTATCTCTTTGTCCCTCAATTGTCCCAGTTGTTAAATATATTCTAGCTGTTCTGTTCTCATATCATCATCATCATCAAGTACTGGAAATGCTTCGGAATAATGTTCGGAAAGCCTCCTTTGCCTGAGCTATTCTGCATCTCACCTCTCTTGTATATCTATATATCTAAGGAATGCTATATCACATGTTATTACTCACAAATGGTTCCACAATTTAAGATACAGTTTCTTTCTATCACTTTGAATTTATCTACTCTTCTTCTACTTTCCTTCCTCATCTGCCTTTCACCGTCGAGGGGAGATATAATTTGCGGTCTTTTTCTCTTCTGTTCGCCTCTGCTGCTGTTATGTTTCCCAGTGCTTGTAATATTCCATCGATCCATATTTTCGCGGTCGACCCTTGGGTCTGGTGTTCTTGCAACGCTTATTGAAGGCTCGTTGTGTTGTGTTTTGAACTTTCTTCCTTGTCACGTGGCCAAGCCATTTTATCTGTTGTTTCCTTATATATTCTATGGCGGGGGCTTTTTCTAGTTTTTTTTTCCAGTTCTTCATTTCTAATCTTATCTCTCAAACTGTTTCATGTCATTCGTCTAACACATTTCATCTCAGTAGAGGTTATTTTTCTCATTTTTCTTGCATCTAGGGTCCAGGTCTGGCATTGGTAGCACAACGTTGGGATGAAGATTTTAATTTATAATAGAACAAAAACGTGTATTTTGTATTTCTGGAATGACACACATAAGCAACTAAATTATCATTAACAAACTGCTGTAGAAGATAAACCACCGGATATTATAGAATAACTTTTCTTCAAATAAAGAAATTTTTGCCTGAGAAATGTTGCTTCGAGGAGCTCTGTTATTTATCTACATATTTATAACATACAATTTCTAGTTGTATTCTGTGAGTATAGTAGATTTACGGCAGCTCTACATCATTACATATGTTGACATATCTATTTCCATTAGTTTATGAAGTCTAATGGTAGTTAATGTAAGTCTTTCTCTTAAACAAACAAGAACTGTAAAGATGACTACGGGATTAGGGGCACGATACCTGAAAGGTTTGAAAGTCATTGTTACGTCCTCGACAAGGGAGATAATTGAATCATCGCTGAGAGGTGTGGCTCTCTCCAAAGCAAAAATTGTGTAGTTTTTATTTATTTTTTCTTCAAGCGATGCGCTTATCTCCCTTTATTAATGATGAACACAATATTGCAGATTTTTTTATTTTTGATGCTGCTAATAAGCTACCTTTTAGCTCTGGTTTTCCTGAGAATATTTTGATAAGCAATATTTTTTTGTGGATTAAATATAATGCTAGAGAACATTAGTTATCTAGTCATTTTTTTGGTGTTTGTTTGTTTATTATTTCTTTGTTCTTTTCTTCTGTTTTCTTAATTTGTATTTCTCTCTCTATCGTATGAGTTCTACATCCCTCACTCAATCTCAGTCAGTCTCACTCACTCACTCACGCACTCACTCACTCACTCACTCACTCACTCACTCACTCACTCACTCACTCACTCACTCACTCACTCACTCACTCTCTCTCTCACATTCTCACTAAACTATCTCGCACTTTTTCACTCTCACACACACACTCTCTCTCTCTCTCTCTCTTTCACACGTTCTCTTACTCTATCTCACACTCCTCCACTTTCTCAGTCTGTCTCACACCCGTTCGCACTCTCTTACATCTTCTCTTTCACTCTTCCTCACTCTCAATCTCTCATTCTCTCATTCTCACGTACTCTCACTATCTCTCACTCATACTCTCTCTCTCCTAGCCGTATATCATCTCTCATACCCTCCCTTTCTTTCATTATCACATTCTACTCAGGAACTTTCTTCAGGATCTCTCGTTCTCTCACATTCTCTCACACACAAACCCCATTTTGACACTCATACCTCCATTTCTTTCTCATTTCTTCTCACACAAATATTATCTTTATCCATCTCTGCAAAGTGGGTTTATTCATTTCTTTCTATACTTTGAAACCTACCCCTGCACAGACTCATTTCCAGTTTTCTATCTCTCTCTCTCTTTCTTTCTCTCTCTCTCTCTCTCTCTCTCTCTCTCTCTCATACGCAAAGTTAAAATGTTATTGATATATCATCTATCTAGTCTTTTTCTCTCACTCTTCATTTCTGTTCTTTTCTTAAATTCAAAATTCTGATTCTTAAAAAATAAACTTTCTGTTCTGTATCAATTAATTTATTGTATTTCTTTTACTTGTTTATATATCTTTATTCTCTTTTGTTTCTCTTTATATTATTTCTCTCCTTTGCTTTTTCCGTTCTTTCTTTCATTCTTTCTTTCTTTTGTAGTTATTTCTTTCTCTATTTGTTTACTTTTTCTCTATTTTAATGCTCTATTCCTCTCCTTACAACTTACTTCCCCCCCCCCCTATTGTATATCTCAATTTCCTATTTCTATATCTTCCCATTCTCCTTTACGTCCTCTCTCCATTTTATCTATACTTTTTTTTACTTTTTTCGACTACACTAAAGTTTGTGTTATAGCCCGTTAATCTCCTGGCTGTTTTCTTCCATGTGTTTTCTGTCATCTCATTTACTCTTTCTCCCTCCCCTACCCGTCGTAATGTCTAACAATACAGCCATAAAATGTGTTTATCTGTTCTGTTTTCATAAAGGGTTTATCCATTTCCTTTTCACCAAATGTGTTTATTCTCCTGTTTTCATAAAATGTATTACTCTTTCACTGTCCGCCCCCCATACTCTACTTGAATCTATTGTTGACTTAAATAGACATTCTAGTTTGTTTCCTCCTAGCTTTCTTTCTCTCTCTCTCTCTCCTTCTCTCTCCTCATCTCCCTTTTCCCAATCCTCGGTCACTCTCTCAATTTCTCACTTTCATACTCTTACATCAGCATGCATTCTTCTTTTCATTCTTTCCATCATATTCCTGAACTAATAATATTATTTCACAACTCCAATTCTCTCTCTCTCTCTCTCACGCGCGCACACACTGTGTCCCACGTATTATCACGTTCTTCCACTCAATTTCCTGACTTCTATCTCCCACATTCACATATAACCTTCTCCATTCCGCCCACTCTCTATACCTTCAGTCCTTCGCCCTCGTCATGCCTCGTCATGTTTCCTTAACTTAACCCGCGAGCAAATCTATCATTATATCTCACACAAGCTTCCTTAAAAGGAACCGCCAATTATTTCATCCACCACTAATGGTTGAACGCAGTAATCTTGGGGTAATTTAAACACAAGAATACCAACAACAAGTCAGGGAATGTCGTTGACATGAAGTAGTCATCGGCCTAATCCCTGCCCTATGTCAGGAACGTCAGAAACGTCAAAAACGTCAAAAACACCCGACAGCTTACGTCGTTCTCAGCCACGTAAGTAATAATACATTTTACCATTTATTTCTACATTAACTAAATTAACAACGGCTATTTCGTAGAATTAGCAAGTTTTGTATTATAAATAACGGAAATAGCCAGTTGCTTATTAAAGCTGTGAGAACAGTTTGGTTCGAGATTTCTCAATAAATAAGAGACTAAAGTTAAATGAAAAGTTCGAGACTTGAACCGGCGTCTTAGCACGCGAGTTGTTAATCATATATGCATGGCCGACAATCCAAAAGTGTTCGGAGACTTTTAAGTGTTCGGTACAATAAGATTTGGCTTCTCTGTATATCAACAACAGTTATCATACTATAGGAATGCAAGAAAGAGACAATATACGAAAGGAGAAATTAAAAATAAATATATAGAAAAAAAAAAAGAAAAAAAGGGCATGATTAAAGCTTCACGAAACAATAAGACAACACAATCCAGAACGACGTTTCGGCTCAATAGGCCTTCAGAAGAACGCTGTCCTACTTTGTATTGTCCTCTTGTTCCGTGAAGCTTTAACCATACCCCTTTTTTCTATTTTTTTTTTCCCATTTCTCCTCACAATTAGCTTCGCTGCTTCGCATTGATGTGCATTTCTTTGCCTTGACTCTCTACCAATATGCGAAAGCATCATCCACAAAAGCAAGTGTGTATACAGATATGTTAAACATATGTGCAGTCGCGGTAAAGTGGTGATTAATGAACTGCTCAAATAGGAACAAATATAATACGGGTTTGATCCTGATAAATGGTCAAATAAGAACAAATATAATACGGGTTTGATCCTGATAACTGGTCAAATAAGAACAAATATAATACGGGTTTGATCCTGATAATTAAGCAAATAAGAACAAATAATATTCGGGTTTCAACTTGATAACATGGTCAAATAAGAACAAATAACATTCGGGTTCGATCCTGAGCTATGGATTATACCTTTAACCAGCCTCGACTGCGTGACAGGAACTTTGATCTGGGTAAGTTATATAGCACTAGCGTACTGCTGTCCACATTATTCAACAATGTGTTGTGGTAAGCATCTTCGTCAGCGTTCACATCTTGTGATCATGCAGGTGTAACTCTTTGTTCTCTTTTATGATGGTTAAGAAAACATGACACACAATGAGCTGGTCGCTTGGTCGGTACTCGTTATAGAGAGGCAAGGACAACAACGTGACACACGATGAGCTGGTCGCTTGGTCGGTACTCGTTATAGAGAGGCAAGGACAACAACGTGACACACGATGAGGTGGTCGCTTGGTCGGTACTCGTTATAGAGAGGCAAGGACAACATCGTGACACACGATGAGCTGGTCGCTTGGTCGGTACTCGTTATAGAGAGGCAAGGACAACAACGTGACACACGATGAGGTGGTCGCTTGGTAGGTACTCGTTATAGAGAGGCAAGGACAACAACGTGACACACGATGAGCTGGTCGCTTGGTCGGTACTCGTTATAGAGAGGCAAGGACAACAACGTGACACACGATGAGGTGGTCGCTTGGTCGGTACTCGTTATAGAGAGGCAAGGACAACAACGTGACACACGATGAGCTGGTCGCTTGGTCGGTACTCGTTATAGAGAGGCAAGGACAACAACGTGACACACGATGAGGTGGTCGCTTGGTCGGTACTCGTTATAGAGAGGCAAGGACAACAACGTGACACACGATGAGGTGGTCGCTTGGTAGGTACTCGTTATAGAGAGGCAAGGACAACAACGTGACACACGATGAGGTGGTCGCTTGGTAGGTACTCGTTATAGAGAGGCAAGGACAACATCGTGACACACGATGAGCTGGTCGCTTGGTCGGTACTCGTTATAGAGAGGCAAGGACAACAACGTGACACACGATGAGCTGGTCGTTTGGCCGGTACTCGTTATAGAGAGGCAAGGACAACAACGTGACACACGATGAGCTGGTCGTTTGGCCGGTACTCGTTATAGAGAGGCAAGGACAACAACGTGACGCACGATGAGCTGGTCGTTTGGCCGGTACTCGTTATAGAGAGGCAAGGACAACAACGTGACGCACGATGAGCTGGTCGTTTGGCCGGTACTCGTTATAGAGAGGCAAGGACAACAACGTGACGCACGATGAGCTGGTCGTTTGGTCGGTACTCGTTATAGAGAGGCAAGGACAACAACGTGACACACGATGAGGTGGTCGCTTGGTCGGTACTCGTTATAGAGAGGCAAGGACAACAACGTGACACACGATGAGGTGGTCGCTTGGTCGGTACTCGTTATAGAGAGGCAAGGACAACAACGTGACACACGATGAGGTGGTCGCTTGGTCGGTACTCGTTATAGAGAGGCAAGGACAACAACGAGACACACGATGAGGTGGTCGCTTGGTCGGTACTCGTATGTGCGTGTGTCCTGGTTTTTACTCAAAACCTGCGATGTGACTGACACACTTCATATTTGGCAGGATTGATCTAGATATAACGTTGAAGTTTTCGTTCTAGTAGGGTAGATGCCGACCGGGTGTACGCATTTCTTACTCTCATTCGCACCCTCGCCTCCTGTACATGTGTGTATATTTGTCCACATGTGTACTTGCGCATTTGGACACCTAAGGCTGTTTTTGAATGTGCTCCGTGGAGAAATATACAGACCTATGGGTTTACGAATGTACGGTTTGGGCACCTTTGTTTGGTATGTACACCCATAGTTGCAGATAGACAAAGATTTATGTGTTCGCTTGAGTTCGTAAAAAAATATTTTCCGCGTGGATACACTTAATGGGAATCACACTCATATAATTGTTTCAAATAATTGAAGAGTTTGGAATTGTGAAGCCAAATCCGCATATTTTTAGAACCGTTCCCATTTATTGTATTTCACACCTGTATCCGCCCGTCTTATCATTTACAGTCCAGTCGCCTCCTGGCCAAGCCCCGGACAAACAAGGAAGTGACTTATTTTCATTTTTTTTATAGTCTAGCATATTATCGCCATGTAGTTAGATTTCTGTGTATATCCTATATGTATGTGTGTTGTTTATTATTCCAGCTGAAGGCTTACTTGGCCGAAATGTCGTTCTACTTTTGTTTTGTTTCTCACATACCTAAAGCTGTTACCATATCACTTGTTCCTTTTTCTTTAATGTTTATTCATTCCCGTTAAGTACAATCTGCCCGTGGCTCTTGTCTGGGAGTTCTCCCTTAGCCTTTCCTTCTCCCAAACTGGTATTCAGCAGGGGTATGTTTTCCGGGGTGTCTTTCCCCATGGATAGAGCTTTGAATACGGCTCTTACTCGCATGGTTTAGCTCATCGATGGACGCATGGTAAACAAATATGGACGCCATCAATCATCTTTCAGACTTCATAAACGCCACACGACGTGACGTGCTCTTCTTTTACATTTGGCATCAGACGAAGCAGATAATGTCCGTGAGCCAAAATGAAATCAGCTTTCGTTGAATAATTTTTCAATTTTATGCTCCTTTGTTTTCATTCACAGTTGCTTGTTATTGCTACTTTAGTTTATTTACTCTTTTGTGTCTTTCCAGGAAAATAAAATACACACTCCTCTCCTATTTTACATTCAACGTGAAAAGATGAGGCTGCATTTTAAAATGTCAAAAGCTTGTATAGTTAAAAACAATTCAGTATTGCATCCTCCAAAACTCTTAAATTTGCCAAAACTTGAACCTTTTGCTACATGAATTAACTACTAAAATATATTTCATTTTTCAATACTAACTTTAGCTAAATAATTTTACATTTTATGTCTGGTGTCACAGAGTGCAAACACTTTTTAAGA
>JAVIAB010000108.1:22587924-22637924 GCA_032433765.1 Megaustenia siamemsis | reverse complement strand
GATGAGTAATTGGCGTTTCAAGTCGGGCCTCGCTGCTAAGACCAGGGGTGGTTGCTGCAGAGAGAAATCATAAATAAAAATCCCAACCTGTGCAGCCAGGATTTGAACCCACAACCTCTCTGTCTCAAGACCGGTGTCTTGCCTCGAAACCAAACAGTCCACTCTAGAACAAACATTGTGAAGTGGTAAATCCATTACAGAAATGCTGGGTCATGTAGCAAGTGAGACACCCCACATTTCACTGTACAACAAGAAGAGATCACAAAGGATAATGAACTTCTACATTATTTTCCCGTCTTTAGCATTGTAAAAATAAAGAAAGCGGGCAGCTGAGACCAGGGGTGGTTGCCGCAGAGAGAAAGCTCAAATAAAAATTACAACTGGTACAGCCGGTATTTGAACTCGCAACCTCGCTGACTCGATGCCAGCGTCTTGTCTCGAGAACAACCAGTCCCTCAGTCCTAGTATGGATGTAAAAACAGGAGAGCAGAACAAGTATCACAAAGAATGGCAATGCTTCATTTAAAATGTTTCATGAAGGAAATGCTCTCTATGTGTTGACTAGACATAACTGTTGGTCAAATAAAAGTGTTGGTCAAGTTAAAGTGTTGGTTAAAACAAAAGTGTTGGTCAAATAAGAGTATTGATCAAACAAAAGTGTTGGTCAAATAAAAATGTTGGTTGAACAAAAGTGTTGGTCGAACAAAAGTGTTAGTCACAACAAAATTGTTGGTCGAATAAAAGTGTTGATCAAATAAAAGTGTTGGTCAAACAAAAGTGTTGGTATAACAAAAGTGTTGATCAAACAAACGTGTTGGTCACAACAAAAGTGTTGGTCACAACAAAATTGTTGGTCGAACAAAATGTTGATCCAATAATAGTGTTGGTCAAAACAAAAATGATGGTCGAACACACGTGTTGGTCAAATAAAAGTGTTGATCAAACACAATGGTTGATCAATACAGCTGTTATTCCAACGCATTAAGACATACGATGAATATGTTGTTAGGACCCATATTACAACTGCACATTGGTGATGGGTGATGTCGTCAGTCTCACGCCAGGCCGACTTGCTGCGAGAGAAATAAAAACATCTCTGGTACCAATTTTCAGAATTTTGGTCAAACCCCGAAAAAAAAAAACCATAAAACACATCTTGGATTTGAACCCGGACACTTCTCATCTTTAGCGAACACTCAGCCAAGAGGCTTCCACAAAAAATAGTGTGCCCACACCTGATGCATGTTGTTAAAAAAAAACACGGTCACACCTAACATTTTTGGAAAATGTCATTCCTGTCTTAACCAGACAACCAAAAACGTGATGACATCGAACGGCTTATCACAGACCTCAGACAATGGAAAGAAGAAAAGAGAACAAAAAAACCTTATTACCATAAATAAGTGAAAACACTGGACTGCTGTTTTGTCTGGTTCTTCTACTTCATTAACAGACTCTCTTCTGGGAATTGATCCCCATTGCCTTCCGAGAAGTCCTACACACCCAGATCTGTGCTGGTCGTATTAGTAGCCAAAGAAAAGGTAAATTTAGTCTCTTTTGATGTGCTAAACCAAATAAACATGGAAAACATTTTTCCCAAGCAATAAAGCTAGCAAAACCGGTGTATAGAATGTGCAAAGAAGACGGCAGCGTTAACAAAAAATATAAAAAAAATTGTAAAACGTATTAAACAAGAGAGAAGTACAGTATCGCTAGAAATCAAACCAGCAAACAATTACTGGGACAAAATGTGGCATATACTTGTATTGTTTTAATAACTGTCTGTCACGTATTGTGGCGTTCTGGTAAAAAAGCGTTAGTACCAATACTTGTCTATGACATGTAATAAATAGACTTGTGAGTTCTGCGATTAGCATTAAACAAGAGCCTTTTATTGCACTAAGAAAGACCCATCTACTGCACTAAGCAAGCCCCTTCTACTTCAATAAAGAAGACACTTCTACTTCACTAAATTAGACCCTTCTACTTCACAAAACAAAACCCTTCTACATCACTAAACAAGACCCCTCTTCTAATGCACTAAACAAGACCCTTCTTCTTCACAAAACAATACCCTTCTACTTCAGTAAACAAGACACTTCTATTTCACTAAACAAGAGCCTTCTACTTCACTAAACAAGACCTTTCTAATTCACTAAACTAGACACTTCTACTTCACTAAAAAATACCCTTCTTCTTCACTAAACATGATCCTTCTACTTTACTAAACAGGACCCTTCTACTTCACTAAATAAGACCCTTATATTTCATTAACAAGACCCTTAAACTTCACAATACAAGACCCTTCTACTTCACTAAGCAAAACCTCTCTACTTCACTAAGCAAGACCCTTTTACTTCACTAAAAAAGACCCATCTATTTAACTAAACAAGACCATTCTACTTCACTAAATAAGACACTTCTAATTCACTAAACAAGACCCTTCTACTTCAATAAACAAGACCCTTCTACTTCACTAAATGAGACCCTTCTACTTCACTAAATAAGACCCTTCTACTTCACTAACAAGACCCTTCTACTTCACTAAATAAGACCCTTCTACTTCACTAAACAAGACCCTTCTACTTCACTAAACAAGACCCTTCTAATTCACTAAACAAGACCCTTCTACTTCACTAACAAGACCCTTCTACTTCACTAACAAGACCCTTCTACTTCACTAACAAGACACTTCTATTTCACTAACAATACCCTTCTACTTCACTAGCAAGACCTTTCTACTTCACTAGCAAGACTCTTCTACTTCACTAACAAGACCCTTCTAATTCACTAACAAGACCCTTCTACTTCAATAACAAGACACTTCTATTTCACTAACAAGACCCTTCTACTTCATTAACAAGATCCTTCTACTTCACTAACAAGACCCTTCTACTTCACTAACTAGACCCTTCTACTTCATTAACAAGATCATTCTACTTCACTAACACGACCCTTCTACTTCACTAACAAGACCCTTCTACTTCACTAAAAAAGACCCTTCAACTTCACTAACAAGACCCTTCTACTTCATTAAACAAGACCCTTCTACTTCACTAAACAAGTCCCTTCTACTTCACTAAACAAGACCCTTCTAATTCACTAGCAAGACCCTTCAACTTCACTAAACAAGACCCTTCTACACCACTAAAGAAGACCCTTATATTTCACTAACAAGACCCTTCTACTTCACTAACAAGACACTTCTACTTCACTAACAAGACCCTTCTACTTTACTAACAAGACCCTTCTACTTCAATAACAAGACCCTTCTACTTCACTAACAAGACCCTTCTACTTCACTAACAAGACACTTCTACTTCACTAACAAGACCCTTCTACTTCACTAACAGGACCCTTCTACTGTATTAAGCAAGACCCTTCTACTTCACTAACAAGACCCTTCTACTTCACTAACAAGACCCTTCTACTGTATTAAGCAAGACCCTTCTACTTCACTAATACGACCCTTCTACTTTACTAATACGACCCTTCTACTTCGCTAATACGACCCTTCTACTTTACTAATACGACCCTTCTACTTTACTAATACGACCCTTCTACTTTACTAATACGACCCTTCTACTTCACTAATACGACCCTTCTACTTCACTAATACGACCCTTCTACTTTACTAATACGCCCCTTCTACTTTACTAATACGACCCTTCTACTTTACTAATACGACCCTTCTACTTTACTAATACGACCCTTCTACTTTACTAATACGACCCTTCTACTTCACTAATACGACCCTTCTACTTCACTAATACGACCCTTCTACTGTATTAAGCAAGACCCTTCTACTTCACTAATACGACCCTTCTACTTCACTAATACGACCCTTCTACTGTATTAAGCAAGACCATTCTACTTTACTAAGCAAGACCCTTCTACTTCACTAAACAAGACGCTTTACTTCACTATACAAGACCCTTCTACTTCACTAAACAAGACGCTTTACTTCACTATACAAGACCCTTCTACTTCACTAAACAAGACGCTTTACTTCACTATACAAGACCCTTCTACTTCACTAAACAAGACCATTCTACTTCACTAAACAAGACCATTCTACTTCACTAAACAAGACCATTCTACTTCACTAAACAAGACCCTTCTACTTCACTAAACAAGACCCTTCTACTTCACTAAACAAGACCATTCTACTTCACTAAACAAGACCCTTCTACTTCACTAAACAAGACCATTCTACTTCACTGTTACCATTTCACTTTTCCCTTTTTCTTTAATCTTCATTATTATCCTCAGCTTTACAAACAACTTACTGTTTCTATGATTCTTGAAGCATCTTTATGCCTTTACTCATTTATATTTTTTTCCGTTCGCCAGCTTTGAACTCTGTCGAAGTCCCTAGAGACTAGGAACTGAATTTTCCGTGTTAATCCATTTTCCCTGGCAGCCGTGTGCACATGAGTCCCTCGCCGCACAGGCAGATAACTTCGACTTCGGAGGCACTCATACTTTTTTCGTCGATGAGTAATTGACGTTTCAAGCTGGGCCTCGCCGCTGAGACCAGGGGTGGTTTCCGCAGAAATAGAGAAATCGTAAATAAAAATTCCAACCGGTGTTGCCGGGATTTGAACCCACAACCTCTCTGTCTCGAGGCCGGCGTCTTGCCTCGAGACCAACGAGTCCCCCACTCCTTTATAGAATAACTATGTTGTAAATGGATGCTTGCAATGAATAAAAGGATGGAAATGGCAGAACAAAATCGCTAACATAGAATTATGGAAAAGTACCAGTCAAATACCAGTGGATAAAGAGGTACAACGAAGATTATGGCGCTTGATAGGACACACACTACGGAAGCCAACTGAGAGTTTTACACAACAGCCTCTTTTCTGGAATCCCCAAGGAAAAAGACAAAGAGGAAGCCCAAAGAATTCTTGGAGAAGACAAGGTGGAAGCAGAGATGAAGATGATGGGGGAAGACATGGAATGCACTTAAAAGAATGGCAAGAAACAGAACGGCTTGGAAAGTGTTTGTTGGAGACATATGCTCCGCAGGGAGCTGAAAGGTAGAAGAAAAACAAGAAAAGGTAAATAATTGAACTTCAACAAATAAAATAGTTTGACGCACCACAGGAGAAGCAAATGTATGGCTATGACATTCAAAGCTGTCATAAGTTAACAAAAGAGCACTGCATATATGATGGGATAATAATTTGATTATTGCTTTTGTATTTATTGGCAGTTGACATATTCTCAGTTGAATAGCTAAAGTATAATGGGCTACAGACATCGAATATTATGTAAGTGAAATAAAGAATAAACATTAGCAGAGATTTGTTGTTGTGTGGGAGGGGGGCGGAGGTGGTTGTGCTTTTAAAATCTAGTATAAATGAGAAAATATATAAAATGTGTATGGGAGATAGAAATGATATTAGTATCCAAATGACATTTTCAACAAAAAAAAAAAAAAAAAAGGTTACGCAACATAAATATAAACATGAAAATAAAAACAATTCATAAATAATAATAAAAATAATAATAGTTCATAAATAACAAAAATAAAAACAGTTCATAACAAAAACAGTTCACAAACAATACAGTTAGAAATACTTCATAAATAACCACACAAAAAATAATAAAAGCGGTTACTAATCAACACATAAAGAAATAAAAAAAAATAAAAACAGTTCATAAATATCAATAAAACTATAAACAGTTCATAAATTACCAAACAGCTAAAAGCAGTTCATAAATATAAAAAATAAAATCAGTTCATTAATAACCACACACAAAAAATAATAAAAACAGTCCATCAATAATAAAAAGAAAGAAAAGAGGTTAATAAATAACAATAACAATAAAAACGGTTCATAAAAAAACAAATAAAAAAAGGGTTAATAAATGTAATAATAACTCCATAAATAATTAAAAAAAAAAGAAAAACAGGTTATGAAAATAAAGAATAAAAACTGTTCATAAATAAACTTAAAAAAAATGTGCATGTCCGATTTTAAGAGTGAATTTGTTATGACACTGAAATAAAGAGGTAGAATTAACTGTTTAAGAAGTGAAATAAAAAAAAAAATAGAGCAGACACTGATATTAGGTAGGTACTGAAGATGGAAAGAGAGCGACTATAGCTCAGTGGATAGTGACTTGGACTCCTAAGAACACGAGGTCTGATTCGATCCTGATCGACGGCTTCCACGTTCACCCAGCCGTAAATGGGTACTGGATTTTTTTTTATGAAAGCAAAGCAGCACGGGCGGAATATTGACCGCATTGCCCCAAAAATCATGTGCCGAAGGTATGCTAAAAATTATTGTCACTAACACCATATTCCTTATACGCCCCTTGGTGTGACGGCACTGTAAAGAAATAAAAAAAAAAGACCATATTTTTTTATATGACCAATGTACAATTTTAATGTGCCGCATTAACTTCCCAGAATTATCTATGGTACCCATTTTTAGAGGCTGGGTAAAACGCTTAGCCTTGTCCTTCAGAAAAAAAAAATCCATAACTTCTGGGGATAGAACCAGGACTCTTCTGATCAGGACGCGAGACAACTAACAACTCAGCCACAACACTGTAATGTTGATAAACCCAAACTGATCTTAATGAAAACTGTACCAAAAGACTATCTTTACGATACATATTACCATTTCTGGTGTATATCGGAGGGGGGGGGGCACAATAGAACTAGAGGGATAAAGGCCGCTTGGTCAAAGCAGTCGCCACAACTGTTGGACTCAAGATTTTTATTTCACCCCCTGAGAGAAAAAAATCGTTTCTGTCTACCGCGGGTTTCGAACACCATACGCCGACATTTCAGCCCGCGAAACAATGGTTCCAGCCCCACGGTCACGCACACCTCTACCAAAAGACGATGCTTCTAAACAAAAGTGTAAAAATTATGGTCACTAACACCATATTCCCTATACGCCACATGGCGTGACAAGGCTATTTACATATTATTATTTTTTTTTTTTACTGGAGATGGATATGTCTTTCTTTAGAATAGACTCACGGACAATCATAAATACTACTATGCCGTGAACTGCTAAAGCAGACGATGTCTTTCTTTAGAATAGACTCACGGACAATCATAAATACTACTATGCCGTGAACTGCTAAAGTAGACGATGTCTTTCTTTAGAATAGACTCACGGACAATCATAAATACTACTATGCCGTGAACTGCTAAAGTAGACGATGTCTTTCTTTAGAATAGACTCACGGACAATCATAAATACTACTATGCCGTGAGCTGCTAAAGTAGACGATAACGAAACATGGTATTTGAGGTGGGAACAATGAAAAACAAAAACAATATGAAGGTTATGACGTAGAACTAGAGAACTTTGCAAAGAATGAACGTGGGTGACGGTAAGTACAGTCTGTTACACAACACAGTGCTATCTAATGTGTAGGTCGCTGAGTGTTTTGTCGATTCGTGACCTAGGAAAACGGGGGTGTAGAAGAATGGCATAATGTTCGATAAAGCTGCAGTTAACATTCTTAATCTTATTTTAATGTTCACCCGCTAAGCGGGCGTGGATGCGTTATGTCGCTAGTTTACGACCAAGTCGCTATATCTGCACCTCCGTATTCATTTATATATATATATGCTGGATACATCCGCATCCAGCTTGTGTAGACTTGTACATGTCTAACAGACATGTCCCCGATAGCGGTCATTTTTGTTATACTCTTTTCGACCTTTAACGGCACACAGGACTTCTTGTTTTTATCCGTTTTACATTAGGGCTGGACCACCCAACCCACAGAGGGCTGGACCACGGATCTCCTACAACGAGAGGACTGGACCACGGATCTACTACCCAGAGAGGGCTGGTCCACGGATCTCCTACCCAGATAGGGCTGGTCCACGGATTTCCTACCCAGAGAGGGCTGGTCCACGAATCTAATACCCAGAGAGGGCTGGACCACGGATCTCCTACCAAGAGAGGGCTGGACCACGGATCTCCTACCCAGAGAGGGCTGGACCACGGATCTCCTACCCAGAGAGGGCTGGTCCACGAATCGAATACCCAGAGAGGGCTGGACCACGGATCTCCTACCAAGAGAGGACTGGACCACGGATCTCCTACCAAGAGAGGACTGGACCACGGATCACCTACCAAGAGAGGACTGGACCACGGATCTCCTACCAAGAGAGGACTGGACCACGGATCTCCTACCAAGAGAGGACTGGACCACGGATCTCCTACCAAGAGAGGACTGGACCACGGATCTCCTACCAAGAGAGGACTGGACCACGGATCTCCTACCAAGAGAGGACTGGACCACGGATCTCCTACCAAGAGAGGACTGGACCACGGATCTCCTACCAAGAGAGGACTGGACCACGGATCTTCTACCCAGAGAGGACTGGACCACGGATCACCTACCCAGAGAGGACTGGACCACGGAGACCTACCCAGAGAGGACTGGACCACGGATCACCTACCCAGAGAGGACTGGACCACGGATCACCTACCCAGAGAGGACTGGACCACGGATCACCTACCCAGAGAGGACTGGACCACGGATCACCTACCAAGAGAGGACTGGACCACGGATCACCTACCCAGAGAGGACTGGACCACGGATCCTACCCAGAGACAAAGAGAGGGTAGAGGCGCGATGAAACCACATATTCGAAGTGAAAAATACCCAGTGCCTGTGGCAGGATTCAAACCCGTGACCTTCCTGTCCTGAGGCCGACATCTTAGCTCTAGCCCACTCAGTCCACGAGCCATTTTTCAGCCAATCATCATCATCATCATGTGCCATACTGGTTGGCGCAGGCGATCAAGTCCATCCACAATCTCCTATCCACAGTAAGTAAAAAATAAAGTAAAGAGCACCCGTCACGCCAAGTGGCGTATAGGGAATATGATGTTAGTGACCATAAATTTTACAGACCTTCAGCATATGATTTTTGGGGTAATGTGGTCGGTATTACGCCCGCGCCGCTTTACGTTTCCAGAAAAAAACACGGTACTAGTTTAAGGCTAGTTGAACTCGGAAGCCATCGGTTGGGATCAAACCCTACTCCTTGTCTTTTGTTGTCCAGTTCACTAACCACTGAGCTATAGCGGCACAGTGCATCTGTGTTGGAATACTTGGTTACAACCGGAAAATAAAAGGAAAGAGAGATCGCGGACGACAAAGAGAGAAAATACTGGATAGCTTGGTGTCATGGCATGGAAAACAGTCAACAACAGAACTCGTACGATACACTGTGGATAGAAGATTGTGGAAGGACATGATCGCCAACGCCAACCGATAAGCCACATGATGATGACAATGATAATGATCGTGAGTGATATGTATACAACATGAATCCTTACTCTGCGCCCCATGAACGAGTGGTTAAATCGTTTTTTTCCCGACTAAAAGCTTCCAGATTCAATTCACAGAAGTAGTGTACTTTTTTTTTCCCAACCGACAAGTCTACGGGTATGACCCAGCCTATAGAAATGTTTAAAAAAAAGTAAAGTACCCCTGTCACGCCAAGTGGCGTATAGGGAAATATGGTGTTAGTGACCCTATAATTTACAGACCTTCAACACATGATTTTTGGGGTAATGTGGTCGGTATTACGCCCGTGCTGATTTACTTTCCCAGAAAAAAAATCCGGTACCCATTTAAGGCTGGGTGAACCCGGAAGCCGTCAGTTTGGGATCGAACACTACCTCTTGTCCTTTGTAGTCCAGTTCACTAACTACTGAGCTATCGCGGCTCCCTACTATAGAAATGAGCGGCAGATAATTATTTTTGGGGAAGCAAAGACGACAAAAAAGGTCTCAGTCTGAATAGTAAGAAAACAGAAGTAATGGTTATATAGAAGAAACAATCATCACCATCATGCAGCATAAAAATAAACAGGACAAATCTTAAACAAATGCAACGAGTCAAAAACTTTGGCACAATAATAACATCAGATGGAAGATGCACCACAGAAATATAAAGCACAATAGCTCAGGCCAAAATAAATTTTCAGATGATAAAAAACGTCTAATGAAAGATGTCTATGTTAATAGAAGTGAGAAAGAGAGTTTATCGGTGCTATATCACAACTATATAACAGATCAGACCTATGGAAGCGAATCATGGACAGTAAAACAAACAAATGAAAAGACGATCAGAGGTCACAAAGAAGGGTTTTCTCAGATGAATGTTGAAAGCTCCCTGGACAGCTAAAAAGTCAAATGAGGAAATTCTCAAAGAGGCGAACACAAAAAGGGAACTCCTAATAACATCAAAAAGAAACAATAAACATTTTTCTGGCACATTATGGGAAGAGGAATGTTGGAATACTTTGTTACAACTGACAAAATACAGGAAAAGAGAGATCGCTGACGACAAAGAAAGATTATACTAGACAGCTTGGTGTCATGGCATTGAAAACAGTGAACACAATTGAATCACTGCACTGTGGTTATAAAGGGAGCTGCGATAGCTCAGTGGTTAGTGAACTGGACTACAAAGGACGAAATCGACGGCTTCCGGGTTCACCCAGCCTTGATTGAGTACCGGAATTTGTCTAGGAAAGTAAAGCGGCACGTGCGTAGACCACATTACCCCAGAATTCATTTGTCGAAGGTCTGTAATAATTATTGTAACTAATACCATATTCCCTATACGCCACTTGGCGTGTCAGGATTCTTTACTTATTAATTACTGTGGATTGAAGATTGTGGAAGGACATGATTATGCCAACCGGTATTGCACATGATGATAATGATGAAAGACGATAAGCCGATCACGTCACTCAAGAAATGTGTCGCTGTTGATGTAATAATATGGGCACTAACATCGAATTCCCCATATTTCTATAGAGAACATTTAACTGTGAGATATGTGGGTCTTGCTGGAATAAGTTGTAAACTCACGAGCCGTTTCAACAAATGTAGCACTCAGTTCAGCATGACCTTTTATTTTAACGATAGCAGCTACAACATAATAACAGCTACACTATTAAAAGTTGTACGCACCAAATTGGAACCGCGTGAATTTAACATTACCTGATTGTTAGATTTATCCAATTTGTTTGCGTAGGAACCTGAACTTTGAGATAATCGCTCCATAGAGTACAGCTTAGTTTACTCGTCTTGAAACAACATAAGCTATAAAGACAATTTGTTCCTGGTTTTATGTTTCTGTATTTGACCCGTTGCCTCCATCTTCTTCAAGCAGTCAGCATAATTTTTTTTTTAACTCCCTACGATCAAGAAAGTTGTGTTGTTATTTTTTCTTATTTTTTTTTAAGCCGGAACTACCCGGAACGCGTTCCGTGAAATTTTTACGGACTTTAATGGTCAATGAACTTCACAGCTCACTTATCACAGTTTTTAATTTCCGTTTGATAGATGTAATATAAATATTATGTTTAATATATAAAACATAATCCATTTGGCAAGTGTAAGTAAGTACACCGGACCTTCACAGACCTGGTATACAACAAGTTTCCCATTTTATGAAAGGGCATAATAAAGTAATGGTAAGTTATATGATAGAAATAAAAAGCTATGGACCTTCAGATACCTGTTATATAACAATTTTCTCATTTTAAGAGAGGGCGTAAGAGAGTAACGGTAAGTTATATGATAGTAAAGACAAGCTATGTGTGAATATATATGTGTATATGCCAGCTTATATAATACTATAAAAGTAAAGTACCACCGTCACGCCAAGTGGCGTATAGGGAATATGGTGTTGGTGATCATACATTTTTACAGACCTTCGGCACATGGTTTTCGGGGTAATGTGTTCGGTATTTCGCCCGTGCCGCTTTACTTTCACAGAAAAATTCCGGTACCCATTAAAGGCTGGGTGAACCGGTGGCCGTCGGTTGGGATCGAACCTTACCTCTTGTCCTTTGTATTCCAGTTCACTAACCACTGAGCTATCGCGGTTCCCTTATAATACTATATAATGTGTTAATTCTAATATCCTTCTCGCGAACAATGAACATAAAGATATAACAAGTTGGCTGAAACCTTATTGTCATAAACAATTAAGAAATAGATAAAATAAGCTGGTTGTAACCAAAGTTATCTATAGATTTTCAAAAGCAACCGACCTGACAGAAGATTCTCAGAAAACATCCAACAAACTAGCGTGACGTGTTCAGCTTTGCGAGTCGGGTTGGTCATGAGTAGAATGACGTCAGCCGTCTATTACTCTTATAGTTGACAACGTCACGCTGGTTGGAGGGTTTTCGGTTTTATTTTCAGCCCACGGGCCTTTGAGAATCTATAGATGGCTTTATTGGAACATTCCTTTCATGAAAATTAACAGAAAAATGTAATAAGTAATTGTAACTTCCTTTTTGTTGTCAATAAATAACAAAACATAACAATTGTGCAATAACATCCCTTTACAATTTTTCTTTCTCTAAGATTGTTTTGGGTTAGCGGGTTAGAGTTCTGCCCTACCAAAGGAGGAGTAAGACGTCTCCTTTCCTCCGCTAGTCTTCGGGACACCCATGGGCAAGGTGGAGCTCCCGTTTAGCCCCCCTTTCAGAGTTACGTGAAGCCATGGAGCAGGTGGTGGATGGTGTTGTGGGAGTAGCCGACAGTAGTGCCGTTTATGGTACCCACTCCGCGATGGCATGCAGAGAATCTCATGTATAGAGACAATGGCTGCGATCTCCGACTATTACAGTCACTGCCAAGAAGGCAAGGAATGGTAAACTACCTTCTTATATTGCCTACAATAATCACGTTAAAACACAGATCGCGGACAACAAAGAGAGAAAATACTGGATAGCTTGGTGTCATGGCATGGAAAAAACGTCAACAACAGAACTGATACGATCCACTGTAGATAGAAGATTGTGGAAGGGCAAGATTGCCTACGCCAATCGGTATGGTACATAATAATGATGATCCCTTTACATGGAAAATAAATGACAAAATACAATAAGCCGATGGTGACAAAATTCTCGTGGACAATAAATAACAAAATATAAAATACTGTGATTCTAACACACTGATTAATGACAGTAGACAAAACAAATGAAATTCCGCAACCAAAACATGAAAACGAAAAATGAACAAAGCAGATTTCATGTATTTTATCATTTACAAATTCTTCATACTGACGCAACATACAGACTTCTCAATTAAGTTAATTTGATGGAAGCGCTACCTAAGCAAATCTGTCGAGAGAAATGATGAATATAAGGACATGTGGTACAGGTGCTGTGCATTCTATCTTGAGGTATTTCATTTGGCGACTCGCGGCTGTAAAGAGCTTATCTTTACAGTGCATTGACCAAGCTTATCAAGCTGTCTAATGATATTCATATTTTAGTTATTTTTGGTTTGTTTTTTTTCCAGCGCAGGTTATTATTGAAGAAACAGAAGAAAAGCAATATTATGTCAAAAGAGAGAAAAGATGAGAAGGGGAGAATGAAGAAGTACAAGAATAACAGGGGAAATGATAGGAGAATGAAGAAGAACAAGAATAAGAGGAGGAAATGATAGGAGAATGAAGAGGAACTAGAATAAGAGGAGGAAATGATAGGAGAATGAAGAGGAACTAGAATAAGAGGAGGAAATGATAGGAGAATGAAGAGGAACTAGAATAAGAGGAGGAAATGATAGGAGAATGAAGAAGAACTAGAATAAGAGGAGGAAATGATAGGAGAATGAAGAGGAACTAGAATAAGAGGAGGAAATGATAGGAGAATGAAGAGGAAGGAGGAGAAGGAAACGAATAAGAAGAATACGGCGAAGAGGAGAAGACGAAGGGATAGGAGAAGGGGAGAATGGAGATGAAGCAGGCGAAGCATAAATGATAGGAAGCAGAAGAATAAGGAGAAGCATAAATGATAGGAGAATGAAACAAATAAAGAGAAAAGCAGAAGAATAAGGAGAAGCATAAATGATAGGAGAATGAAACAAATAAAGCAGAAAAGTAGAAGAAGAAGAAGAGGTGGGAATAGGAGAATGGGAGAATGAAGAAGAAGAAGCAATAGGACAAGGAGAGAATGAAGAAGAAGAAGGGGTGTATGTATAACAATAAATAGAAAAAGAAAAAAAAAGGAAGAGTAATGCCATAACTTAAGTGTGATGTAGAGAGAATATGATAATTTTAGTTTCCTTAACCATGTGAATATTTCAGGTTATTAGTCAGTGCTAAGCCGTGCCCTCTAGTGAATATTATTATGGAAGAAAGCTCTCCAAGACGACAGTTCAACGAATCATTTCAGGGGAAGATGTTTGTTTACAATACTCGAAAAAATCCACAAATAATCAACAAACGGAGAAAACCAAAAAACGAGGACAATAGGAAGCCAGAAGCAGGAACGAACCTGTTCTCCCAGACATAGCCATTAGGAACTTTGCATTACGGTGCACGACCATCTAGGAAACTTAAATTCTCATGAATTACCGTGTCACTTTCTTATAAACGGTGATAAAGAAACTCCTACTATATGTGTCCTTAGAGTATACAGTGATCTTTTTATTGACAAGAGCTCCTGAGTATATGTCTTATGTCCAATATCTATTTTGTATTTGTAAAAAAAAATATAGATAATATATAGATAAAAGGACGGGAAAAATAACCATTGACATAAAAACAGATATCACTAGAATTGTATTTTATCAATTCTAATAAGATTCTACCATAGAAAAACATTCATAATAGCATAAGCAAAAGTAGCATTTCAGTAAAATAAAAAACATATTGTGCAACAAGTCTATGTCAATCGATGTAAGAACGAGACTTCATTGTTGCGAAATAGAGCCATATCTGACCTATGGAAAAGAATCATGGACAGTACACACAGATATGAAAGGAGGATTAGAGGCCTCGGAAAGAGAAGTTCTCAGAAGAATATTCTGAGTTAAAAAGACAAACGAAGAAATTCTGAACGAGGACAACACACACAAACAGAGAGATCGTAAAAAAAAACAACAAGAAACAATGACATTTTATTTTCTGACACATTATAAGAAAAGGAAAGTTGGAATACTGGGTTACAACTGGAAAAATAGAGGGAAAGAGATATCGCGGACTACAAAAATAAAAGATAGCTTGGTGTCGTGGCACCATAAACAGTCAACAACATAACTGATACGATGCACTGTAGACAGACCCAACCAACGGCTTCCAGGTTAACCAAGCCTTAAATGGGTACCGGATTTTTTTATGGGGAAGTAAAGCGGCACGGGCGTAATACCGACCACATTACCCCAAAAATCATGGGCTGAAGGTCTGTAAAATTTATGGTCACTAACACCATATTCCCTATACGCCACTTGGCGGGACGGGACTCCTTTTCTTTACTTTGCTGCAGACAGAGAATTAAGGAAGGACAAGATACACCTACACCATTCGGTATGGCACATGATGATGACAACAGAATGTGATCCTGTGCGATGATTGATCGAGCAGTCTGATACATAAATGTATTGGGAAAAAAAAGTTTATTCAAAAAGAAAGAGAACTAGACTTTTTTCACAGCCTGTCTGACATGTAGCTTGATGACGATCGGGTATCACCTGTAGCACATGGTGTCCCCAACCGAACGAGGGTTTTCCATTGGAATCCCCTTTAACGTTGTTGTCATTTCTATTGTTGTGGCGATTCATGATTGTACAAAGAAGTTACGACGGTGATTTAGTAGAAAGAGCCATAGAGGTGAAAACAGATCTATACCTATGTTTCATAGATTACACCAAGGCATTTGACAAAGTAAGGCACCAAGAAATAAACAACATTTTAGAAAGCATAAACGTAGACAGCAAAGATCTAAGAATAATAAAGAACATGTACTGGCAACAAATAGCAGCCATAAGAACTAGAAACCAATTGGGAATGTTTCAACAAATAAAACAAGGTGTTAGACCAGTTTTGTGTGCTGTCACCAGATTTGTTTAATATTTATAGTGAGATTATTTTAAGATCCATAAGGGGCATGCCTGGAATAACAATTGCGGGTCATAATATAAATAATCTAAGGTATGCTGATGATACAGTCTTAATCGCTAAGAGTGAAAATAAGTTACAAGAAATGTTGGACATTATAGTGAAAGAAAGCAAAAATAAAGGACTCAGCCTTAATATCAAAAAGATAGACGTAATGGTAACAACAAAGAAAAAGACATCATCGCAGTGCAAAATAAAGAGAAGTGGAACAATATTAAAACAGCTAAATGAATTTAAATATTTGGGAACTTTGTTAACCTCAGACGGAAGATGTACAAAAGAGGTGAGATGCAGAATGACTCAGACAAAAGCATCTTTCCAAAAAATGAGGAAGATACTATGCAATCCATTTTTGACAATAGAAACAAGAAAAAGAGTTCTTAAATTTTACGTAGAGTCAGTCTTAACATATGGATGCGAATCATGGACAATAGGACAACAGACAAGAAAATCACGGGAGTTTGTAGAAATATGGTTTTACAGAAGTATGTTGAGAGTACCATGGACAGCTAAGAAGAGTAATGCAGATGTCCTGAGAGAGGTCAAAGCAAAAAGAGAGCTAATTGCCAATATTAGGAAGAAACAATCATCATTTTTTTGGCCATGTAATGAGAAGAAAATGTAATGAGAAGAGAAGCAGTGATCTCTGCAATATATGCCACTTTGGCACGCAAGGTTTCTGTTTTTGAGATTGTGGTTCTGCCCTATGTGCCGTCTTCGGCTCGAGAGGACAATAGATACATAGATACAATGAAAAGAGAACAACTGGAATATATTTTAACAACTGGAAACATTGAGGGACGAAGAGATAGAGGGAAGCAAAGAGAAAAATAACAGACAGCTTAAGAGAATGGCTTGGCAGAAGGTCAACAACAGAAATGATAAATAACTGCCGAGATCGAAAGTTGTGGAGAGACATGGTCACCCACGCCAGTAGGCCCGGTACTTGATGATGATGATGATGATGTCTGACTTGCACATTGATCTGTCGTCTTGAGCAGATGTTTGGAATAAGGTAGGACAATATGATCCGGATGACAAGCAAATCAGACATGAACTGAAGCCAAACTGACAACTATTCTTTCTAAATCAATTCACTTTAATTTTGAAATTACAAAACATATGACCATGATTTGAATTTATTGATATCTTAGCGAGCTATTTAAAGTTATTTCCCTTTGCTTACATGAATGGAAATCTCTCTCTCTCTCTCTCTCTCTCTCTCTCTCTGCGATCAGGACTCAATCAGAGTAGGATTCCAGACTCTCTCATGAAGTTAACTGTCTGTTTAAGTGGAATGGAAATATGAAGGAAAAAAAGTGACATTAAATGACATGTGATCACATGATATGTTCACATACAATGGAAGTTACACAATCATCAGTTAGACCATGATGACCTTTATAAAAAGAGCATAAATTAGATTGCAGTAATTTCAATCGTTCTGTATGTTATTGAAATTATCGATTTGTTATGTTCGATTCTCAGTGACTTTGTGTTAAACAGCGTGGAAAAAGATTTGAGAGCTCTAGGCATAGGAGTAGGCACAAATATAAAATATATATTATATAATATGCGAAGCCACGAGTAGAAGTGTAGAAAAATGTAAAATAAACATAAAATGGTATTAGGCAGCTTAATTTGTAGAGAGAACGGACAAGCTACGGCATTTCAGCAGAAGTCGTCATCAGGTACAAAATAACAAGAATTAACACAAAGACAACTACAAAGGGCAAGAATTAATCACAAATCATCTATGGATCCGTCCAGTGTGCACTTGGTATAGCTGAGCGGTTTGTTTTACAGGTATTGAGTTATTACATAAACATAGTTCTCATCATCAGTCAGATAAAAACGATGCAGGAAAACACAAATGAAATATCATCAATAGCCAGCAAAATTGGGCTTGAGATCAATCATGAAAAGAATAAAGTCAAGAAAAGTTTAATTCCAACAGACGACAAAATATACATGGAAAACAAACCAGTGGAAGAGGTCGATCACTTTATCTATCTTGGAGGTCACATTGATCGAGAAGGTGATACAAGCAAAGAAATTAGAATCAGAATAGCTACAACAGCAATGTCTTTCAGAAGCCATGACAAGTTGTGGAAATCAAAACTCATCAGCATAAACACAAAACTTAGACTATTCAAATCAATCATACTATCTGCCCTTACGTATGCATGTGAAAGCTGGAAAACAACAAGAGACATAGAAACAAGGTTTAACGCATTTGAAAATAAATGTCTAAGGAAAATACTTGGTATAGCATGGAACGAATTCAAAACAAAAAAGGAAATTAGAGAAATCGCCAATCAACCACTAATATCTTTAGTAATAGAGAAAAGACGATGGTCATATGTTGGACATGTGATGAGAAGAGATAAGAAACGAATAGCAAAGCAAGCCCTCATGTGGGAAACAACAGGTGAGAGGAAAATAGGAAGACCCAAAGAGACACTGAGAAGAACATTGCTGAGAGAAGCACGAGCAGCAGGAATCGGCTCCCTCAATGAGATAGAGCTGATTGCACAGAACAGATACAAATGGCGAGATGTAATAAAATATCTTTAAAAGAACTGAAAACTGCTCGAACAAAAATTCAGATAAAAGAAGAAGTATCATAGTCTACGCCCTAGTCTGTTCCCTACTTTTTCTGACGAGTGTGACAATACACGAGGATTTTCCCTTTAATGACATAGGCACCGGTATACACTCTTCACCAACGTTGATATTGGTAAGCCTACAGACCTGTTTGTTGACATCTTCTGCTCGACCCACCCATGATTTGCCTCTTTTTAGCCTGGCACCTTTCCATGTGTTAAGCTCGTGGTGCAATTGGTGCTCTTTATCTGCACTAATCCTTAGGTGTGCTCGTGCTCTCCAGATCTTGATTCTGTCATCCATGGTTGGAAAGTCAAGAAGATACCTCATTGCTACACAGGGGGTGTCCCTGGTACACCCCAAGATAATGCGCATGGCTTAATTCTGTATTTTCTCCAGCCTATCAATTTGAGTCGTACTGACAGTAAGAATTGCCAGGGCATACTCGATTGGTGCGAGAACTAATCCCTGGAACAGAAGAGTAAGTAGCCTCTGCTCGATGTTGGCAGCTGCCATGACCTTCAAGGCGGCTAATCCTTTGCGGGATTTTGTAATCACATGGTCAAAGTGGTCTCGAAAACACAGGCTGCGATCAAACTTAACTCCAAGGTATGTCATCAACTTGTCCCTGGTCACCTCATCAGCTCCCATTCGTACTGCCGGTGTGGTCGTATTAACGATATGATTGTTAAGGTGAACCATGCCACTGATGCTTTATTAGGATTAACGAAGGCACCTGAAACTCCACACCAGGAAGAAATGTGATCGAGTTCGTCTTGCATTGTGGAGTCGATTTCCCGTCTGTCTCTTCCCTGTCGATATACCAGAATATCATCAGCGAATGTCATAGTTCTTCCCCTCCCATCAAGCTGTTGCTCCGTGATCGTTATTGTGTACACGTTAAATAAAATTGGTGACAATGGTGAGCCTTGTGGCAGCCCTGGACAAATGGATGTTGGCTCGGAAGACCAACTTCCACATCTGAGTATCACCTTCCTCTGGAACAGTGCAGCGGCAATCCATCTAATGAGGAAGGGGTGCACCGCCAGTTTGAGGAGCATATACATGAGGTATTCAAATGGTACCCTGTTGTCTGTATCATCGAGATCTATAGCAGCAGCACATGTCTCCTCTCGTCTGTGGAAGCCTTCGAAGACGTCATAGGCGAAGACTGCCGCACTGAGCCATGTCTCTTTGTTATATCTATAACCTCTGAGTGTGGGTGGGAATACGCGTTTCTGTTCAAGGTGACAGGTGAGGACACGGGCAACTATTTTCTCCAGCAGCTTGCCCGCAGTGTTCTGCATTGTGATGATTCTGTAGGCTCTGATCTGAGAATGGTCCTTCTTTGGCTTCGGTAGCGGTAGTAAGTAGCTATGTAGCCACTCCTCCTTAATCTGGCCATTCCGAATGCTGGCATTAAACTCATTAGCCAGTTTTGTTAAGTCGTCGTCAGCTAAATCGCCTATGTCGTCGTACTGAACACCATCTGGACCAGGAGCAGACTTGCGTGATTTTTTAAGTGTTGTGCGAATGGTATCGCTTGTGATTGTGAGATCTTCTCCCAGCACTACATCCTTACACAATTGTGACAGCGATTCCCGTATCCTCATTCTTACAGCCTCATTTCTTTGGTCCGTCTGCTCAGCGTAGCAGGCAAGCAGGGCCTTCCCTTTGCTCTCATCAGATTTGTGCCATATCCGGCCTGTGCTCTGAAAGTCTGGTATGCATCTGTATCGTGTTGTGCCATTCATGCTCTGACGAAGACGCCAGAATGTGGCTAGCGATTTTTCTGAGCACACTTTTTTACAGAAGTCATCCCATTTGGCATCCTTAGCCTGCTTAGCACACAGTTTAAAGTGCATCATTTTTTGGTCGACCTCTTCTTTCAGACGCTTCAAGAGCTCAGGTTGTGTCCTTCCATTTTTTCTGACTTTCTGCCATGTCTTGGCCGTTTGTCTCTTGTTCCGCCAAGCTTCTTCGACTTTCTACGTTCCACCAGGGTGGCTGCGTCCATCTCTCCTGCCTCCTACGAGGGGCGCTCTGTTTCCTATGTCTGATTTTGCTAATATCGTCCTGGTCTGTTTACTCGAAATGGAATGTGAGGAACTTTCTTTTCTGGCTTCTATTTCTGCTTTTCTCAATTAGGAGGACACATGGATAGTGATCACTTCCGTGGAACCCCAGTGCACTCCACCTGCAAACCGGTGCGAAGGTGGAAGACACCAGTGCCAGGTCTATGACACTATCAGAGTCCCCTGTTCGAGTGGCCATTCTTGTTGCCCTTCCATCATTCAAGCACACTAAATCGACCGACACCAGTGCGTTCTCTAGGTCTTCCCCTTGCTTGTTGGTTAAGACGTTACCCTACTGGTTGCCTCTAGCATTAAAGTCTCCACAGAAAATGACGTTCTCTTCATCGAACTAGAAGAGATTCTGCCATTGTTATGTGTCCTCCTTCCCATTACAGGCGTACACATTTACAACTACGAAATGAACTGTGGTCTGCACCCTATCCGCATGTACCTGCAATTCTGCATTGTACCACGCAGACATATCAACCGCAGCTGCCACCATATTGTTCCGCACAAGGATGGCCTGTCCAAGGTGTCGCCTATTGTAGAAACAATGAAAACCAGGAGTACTTACTGTCCTATCATCAAGAAGTGTTTTATGCAAAATCGGTATATCGGCGCCACACAGTAGCTTATCAAGTATGGGCCGTCATTGATTTATTGACCCACAATTCCAATATGTAACGCGCACACACTTTAGACCTAGTCTCTCACACTTCCACAGTTTAACGCCACCTCTCTTACCTTTTCTTGTTTTCCTTCTTCGATGTTGTCTTTTGGGCTGCATCTGAATACTTACCGTCGTCATAGTATCATAGATGATTTTGTCGCGGAACGTCGATGCTGTGGATGGTCTAGACTCACGTGCGCTCACCCAGTCGCACGGTCCAGAACCCGTTACCACGTTATAGACTTGGCCAACTCCAGTAAATCGCTCTGCAGCACGCGGATACACTGTGAGCTTTTTACAAATAAATGAATTACTCGTCCTTAACAACAGACCGGCGAAAACAAACCGCCATTTTTCACGTGTTCAATCTTTAAGGTAATTTGCTTAAAACCTCTTTAATCTCTCTTGGATAATGAAGAGGGAGCACCTAAATGGAGAGGATATTCTATTAATCATTTGTTTGCTGATAGGCCAGTTATGCGCTCACATCGTTTTAATTCTTTAGTAACCTCGATGGTTGAGTAGCAAGTGCGCTCGGTTTCTGTTCAGGAAAGTCAGGATTCGATTCCTAAAAGTGACAGATTTTTGTTTTGGACCGACAAGAATCCGCGGTTCATCCAGTCTCTAAAAATGTGCACCAGGGATTTTTCTTAGAAATAAAGGCAGCCTTGCGTGAACCCGACCACATCACCCAAACTGTGTCATGACCAAACATAATCTTTGTTGCTGCCGACAACCGGCCTATTTACTCTTTATTTTCCTCGGAGCAATTTTACTTGAGTGTATGTGCTTCGGTCCATAGGGGGGGGGGGGTGTGAAATGATTCGATCAGGTTTTTACCTGTAGAGTGTGTCTCTTCTTCTTCTTCTACCTTTTTAGCTCCCAGTGGAGCATAGGTCTTCGACAAACACTTTCCAAGTCGTTCTGTTTTTTGCCATTCTTTTAAGATCAAGTCTTCCCCATCATCTTCATCTCTGCTTCTATCTGTCTTCTCCAAGAATTCCTGGGTCTTCCTCTTTGTCTTTTCCCCTGGGGATTCCAAAAAAGGGCCTGTTGTGTAATACTCTCAGTTGGCTTCCGTAGTGTGTCCTATCCAGTGCCATCGTCTTCGCTGTATCTCTTTATCCACTGGTATTTGACTGGTACATTTCCATAATTTTATGTTAGTGATTTTGTCCTGCCATTTCCATCCTTTTATCCTGCGTAAGCATCCATTAATGAAAGTCTGTATCTTCGTGATTGTCAATTTTGTTGTTCTCCATGTTTCACAGCCATATAATACGACCGCCTTAACATTTGAGTTGAAAATTTTTATTTTTGTATTTAACCTAATTTCTTTGGATTTCCATATGTTTCCCAGTGCAATGAAAGCTCCTCTTGCTTTTGATATCCTTATTTTGGTATCATTTTCTATTCCTCCCTCTTTATCTATATTACTGCCCAGATATATGTAAGATTGTACATCTAATAGAGGTAATTCTCCTAGTTTCATTTGGTTATTGCCAACTGCATTAATTCTCATAATGTTAGTCTTATCTCTATTAATCTTCAGTCCTAGCTGTTGTGATCTCTCATCAAGTATGCTCATTTTATCTTCATCTGTTGATGGCTGTGTGATAGGAGAGCTATGTCATCAGTAAAGACTAAATAATCAAGTTGTTTGGTCAATGACCACTGGATTCCATTTCTGTTGTTTTGAGTTATTTTCATAATTCAATCTATGGCCAGTAGAAAGAGAAATGGAGACAGAAGGCATCCTTGCCTTACTCCCGTTCCTGTAGAATGTGTGGAAGTGTGATAACGGATGAAGGATTGGACAACAAATAGATAATCTTGTTCAGCTGCTCGTCCAGACGGTTTAGTATATTACGTGAGTGCGTTACTTGGCGACTTAGTGCTGTGAGAGGCATAATGGGAAGTATGTGTCAGACGGTTTAGTATCCAACGCGACAGTACGAAATAATGAGCCTATGCCTAATGGTTTTTCTTATATCGAGAACAGCATTTAGAACGTTGAAATGGGAAGTTATTCACCGGGTCCAACATTTACAAGAAAACTATTAACGCAATGAATAACCACAGTGTGCATCTGACAGACCGGATACTATATCTGATTGCTGCATTCGTTTACGTTTTGTTACTAGTTTATAATTATAGTCATTACCAACATTCTCATCGCGCGGTGACACCAAAAGTAAATGGTAACACGTCACCCTTCACAAATGTCGTTGTTCTGCCTTTCGTCTCCTAAAGCTATGCGCATTATCTTGTGGTGTGGGAGGGACACTCACTGTGTAGCATTGAGGTATCTTCTTTACTTTCCAACCATGGATGACAGGGTCAAAATCTGGAGGGCACGAGCACACCTGAAGATAAGTGCAGTTAAAGAGCATCCATTGCACCACGAGCTTAATACAGGGAGAGGTGGCAGAGTAAGAAGAGGCAAATCATGGGTGGGTCGAGCAGAAGATGTCATCAAACAGGTTTGTGGGCTTACCAATATTAATACTGGCGAAAAGTGGATACTAGTTCCTACGTTATCCAGGGATACATTGATGTGTATTGTCAGACTCGACAGGAAATATAGGGAACTGACTCAGTTGCGGTCAATGCGGAGGTCAACGGTCTCATCTGGTATAACACCGATGGAAGATGCAGTCATCTATACAGACGGATCTGTAACACGACACCAAAGGAGTGCATGGGCATTTACAACACGCTCGGCAGACAGGATATTCAAAGAAGACAGTGGTGCGTACTTTATGACCACGAGTAGCATGACGATGGAGGTGATGACAGTGACCAGAGCATTCATCTGGTTACATTCATCCGGTTAGAGTCACAAGACTACACCCACGCCTGTATACTGAGTGATTCGAAGAGGATGATAAGAAAAGCAGAGGCGGGATCTGTACGTATGCAATAGGTAGAGCCATTGCGGAAGTCAAGAATAGGTAAGGTCACCTTTGTCTACGTCCCATGACATGCGGGAGTACGAGGAAATGAAAGAGTGGACTGGTTGGCTCGATGTGCTGTCGTTGAAGACGGTCAACTAACGGATCGGGCGGACATCATCAATGCCCTCTGAGATGTGGGAAGTGCACAGGACTTCGACAACCACGAGTCCACGTTACTCCTTCGGATGATAGAGGTGGGAGTTAAGATGGGCACAGCCAGAAACGAGAAACTTTGTGGGCGTATAAGTAGACTGATCAACCATCACAGAACTGGAGACGTCAATCGCTAGACGCTTCTGGACTTGCTGAGGAGAGGATGAGAACTACGGACATGTTCGGAATGCAATTATAATGCCCCGCAAATAACTCAATAACTCAGTTGCTGAAGATTTGATTCATCTTTCTCTGGGATAGAATGATTAACCTTTTTCTCAACCAGCCTAATCGCGACGGACAATGTATTTGGTCAGGTACGGGACTATAATGATTTTCTATGATGTTCGAAAAGAAGGAATATCTAGGATTGTAGTTAAAGCACTAGATTGGCAATAAATAAAACCTAGGTTCAATCTCTAAGTCTTGCCGTGTACATTCGTCCCAACTGAAAAAAAGAAATGTTTTAATAAAGTTCCTAGAAGTGAAGAAGAATGTTTGGTAAATCATCCGATAGATGTCACCACTACTGCTCAACAATAGAATACCACCAGAGGCAAAACAGCGACTCAACACAACCTTTATTAGCTAAAAAAAAAACCTAAGAAATATCTCAGCATTGAAAACATAAAGTGGTTTGGCCACGTGTTAAAAGAGAGATCAAAATACGATACAGCGTTCATTTAACAAACGTCACGTCAACACCGGACGCAGGGGTTCACCGCAGAAAAGATGGATTGATTGAATATTAGAAACAGTTGAGAACGTAACAACAGGACAGGCCAACTGAAGAGCAAAAGAGCGCAAACTATATCACCCCTGGATGATGAAAGATAAATTATGAAGGAAATACGAAGAAAAGAACAAATAGAGATGGGGAACATGATCACAATAAAGAAACGATCAGACCCTTCATTAGCAATTGTTCGGACATAGTGTGCTTAAGTTTAATATTTCGCTCATCTTTGACATTAGACGCTGCAGGGCATCTTTTACTGGACATCTTTGACAATTGTTTATGACAGCAAATGCCTCTCCAACCTCTAGCAGGACAGAACTAACGGCTTTCAATGAACAAATGTGGAAATGCTGCTGTCGATGCAGAGAGTGTGGTTTGTTTGCCTTTGGCAAAATTAACGAAAGATCGGTTAAAACAACTGAAGCACCTTTACGAGTTCCGGGAGTGCACGTTTGACAGCGAAAAATTAGATGAAGGGATTGCAACTTCAATCCAGAAAGTGAGCACGATATACAGCAAGACAGCACCGATTCTGCAATATCAGATTGTAAATATTGAAGCTAAAGTGAAATTATGAAATGTACTGTTTGTTCTACATTATAGTAACAATGTTCTTGAAAGGCACGCGTGTAAAGTAATATCATGTAAATATAAAAACATAAAAGATGCTGACAAAACTATAGGAATGAGAGAGAGAGAGAGAGAGAGAGAGAGAGCGCACGAGAGAAAGGTTTTAATAAGACTCTGGGTATAATCGCAGTCATCATCATCATCATCAACAATACAAGATTATATAAGATACTGAATAATTAAAAGACTTGGACATTTTACCAGAATTAAGGAAACAGACAAATAATTGCAGTGCTGCGGTAAAGTTTGTAACAACGAGCCAGGGGTGGTGTGTAACCTTCACTCCTACAAGGTATGGTGACAGCTTTACAATAAAATAGTACAACAAAATACTGACGTTTCGGCCTACATGCAACATTCTCCAGGAAACGAGAACAACCCAAATATTAGAATAAAGATGAATTCTACTACATCTAGAATAAGCGGGATAAGTAAATATAAAGGAGAGATTAAAAAAGAGGGATAAGAAATGAAAAATAAAACCAAATGAACTAAAAACATCAACTTTCATTGCATTGCCTAAAAAGAATAGTGTAGTTGAATGTAGTGATTTTAGAACAATAAGCATAATGAGCCAGGTAACAAAAATTTTACTAAAAGTTATACAAGGAAGGATTCAGAATACAATTAATACTGAAGTAGATGAGCAAAAATTTTGATTCAGGAAAAACAGTGGGACAAAAGAAGCCACATTGACTGAAAAGTACATAGAAGTAAACAAACCAATATATGCCTGCTTCATAGACTACACCAAAGCTTTTAATAGAATACACCATAATCAACTTATAGACTGCCTAAAAGATATAAATATGGACAACACAGACATACGACTAATATGTAATTTATACTAGGAGCAAACATCAATAATAAAATATAACAAGGAGAACACAACACCCATTGATATAAAAAGAGGAGTAAGACAATGATGCATCCTATCACCAAGCTTGATCAATCTATACACTGAGCAAACCTTTAAAAACATCTCAGAGATGCCTGGCCTATACATTATTGGAAAGACAATCAATAACCTAAGATATGCTGATGATACTGTTCTACTAGCAGAAAATCCTAAGGACCTACAACAATTACTTAATGTAATAAACATGACAAACAAAATATATAGACTAGATATGAATATCAAAAAGACTAAAACTATGATCATAAACAAAAAGAAAATTCTCAAGACCTACAATTAAATATCAAAGTTAAAAGAATACATCTGGAGACAGTTCAGAACTACATCTAACTGGGACACACTATAACCAGTGATGGAAAATGTACAACTGAAATAAACAAAAGAATAAGTATGGCAAAAAGTAATTTTAATGCCATGAAAAATATACTAACATCAAAACAAATAACACCAGGGCTAAAACTGAGAATAGCAAAATTTACATCTTCTCAATATTCCTGTATGGTGCAAAAAAACATAGACATTAGACAAGAAAACAGAACAGAAAATTGAAGCCTTTGAAATGTGGATTTATAGAAGAATAGTTAGAATTGGATGGAAAGAACAGAAAACAAACGAGGAAGTTTTAAAACAACTAAAAATGAAAAGAAAACTACCAAACACAATTAGAACAAGACAAATGCAATTTTGGGGCATGTTAAAAGACACAACAGCCTAATAAAAGTAATATTGGAAGGGAAAATACAAGGTAAAAGAGACAGAGGCAGACCAAGACTAACATGGACGAGTAACATGAATTTTTCATGACATTAAAATTACTTTGCGCCAATCCCATTATTTGTTTATTTCATTTTGCATTTTCCATCACTGGTTATAGTATGTCCAAGGTAGTTGTTGCTCTGAACTATCTCCGGGATATTCCTTCAACTTTGATATCTACTTGTATATTTTGAATATTTTCTTTGTTTATGATCAAAGTTTTAGTCTTTTTGATATTCATGTCGAATCCTAAATTCTAAATATATAATTTCATATTAACTGATTATAAAAGCAGCATTCCTGTTTTACCTAGGTACGAATAATCATGTCAGTCTTCGAAACAATACCTTCGCTATTTATAATGATAACGATTAATTATATACAATTTAAAAAAAAAAATTATTAAATAATACTGATTTTGTTAAAAAGCGGATCTAAATACATATGTATGTACAACATAATAATACTACATAATAGATGGGGACAAGTTGGCTTTACACACCTCAGAAAGAACAATCAATTTCGTAGCAACTTGTACAATCAATTCAAGATTGGCACCTCAGCCACATGGACATGTTACAGACTGCTAAAGAAATAATTCAAGATTGTATTGAATATAAAACTAATAATTATAGGAGAAACGAAATTGCAGATATAGACGATATTTCAGGACCTCAACAAATATATAGATCGACAGACCGAAAGAGTGACTGACAGAAAGACCGACTGACAAGGAGACATACCGATCGACAGGCAGACAGGCGCATAGATTAGATTAGATAGATAGATAGATAGATAGACAGACAGACAGACAGACAGACAGACAGACAGACAGACAGACAGACAGACAGACAGACAGACAGACAGACAGACAGACAGACAGACAGACAGACAGACAGACAGACAGACAGACAGACAGACAGACAGACAGACAGACAGACAGACAGACAGACAGACAGACAGACAGACAGACAGACAGACAGACAGACAGACAGACAGACAGACAGACAGACAGACAGACAGACAGACAGACAGACAGACAGATAGATAGATAGATAGATAGATAGATAGATAGATAGATAGATAGATAGATAGATAGATAGATAGATAGATAGATAGATAGATAGATAGATAGATAGATAGATAGATAGATAGATAGATAGATAGATAGATAGATAGATAGATAGATAGATAGATAGATAGATAGATAGATAGATAGATGGATCGATGGATCGATGGATCGATGGATGGATGGATGGATGGATGGATGGATGGATGGATGGATGGATGGATAGATTGATAGATAAAAATGTGATTTCAGGATACGAACTGGTTTCTTTGACAATATCCTATAAAAGGATTGACAATCGAGCAGTAAGTGCCACGACCATAGCTCGTGCAACATGGCCGATACACCCTGTCGAATTTAACCATAGAAGAAAAACGAAGTGCTGTTGTTTGTTTTGTGTCCAATGTGTTGGAAAACCTTGGAAACTATACAAAGGAATAACGGTTCAGGATTGAGACAGTTGAGTCAGTGTAGATTGCATAATTTAGTTTAAAGATTTAATCAAATGAAGAGCAAACATCCATAATGAAGAGTTGATAGGAGATCAGTTAGTGTGGCAACTGAGATAATGAAGCAACGAATTCGTGACAACAGGCGAGTCACTACTGGTGGACCTGCTGTAAAATTCAAAATGCGCCCTTGTTTTTGCGTGCACATTTGTCCATGATGATATCGAATATCAGAAAATGTGTAATAGATACATCCCTATAGGTTTGCAGACGAGGTAATGGAGACGGTATAGATTTGGGTAGAGACCATATCAAAAGGCTTTCATTTTTTCTAACAGTATATTCGCAGTCATGTTGGCAGGTGGTCCAAGTATATAGAGAAGCAGTACCTAGGGGGTCTATGTTGATGAAAACAGACACGGATGTACATATTGTTTTGTAAAAAAATTTTATTGATGAAATCCAGGTATTTATAGGGACTTCCGGTCAATACGGCGGATAGGCGGCAGGAACCGTTGAGTTTCTGAAAAGTGTTCCTTGTTGCAGTTTCCTCATATTTTCCAAGCCCGGCATGCTACCTGATCTGCTGAGTTAAATGCTCGGTGAAAACCGTAGGCTGTGTTTTTTCATCCGGATCGTGTTTCGATATTCCGATTGCTTACGATGAATGATGATATTGTATGGTGAAGGATAGATAATCGCGTTCACTTTCGGTGCGGCTACGCCTTATGTCTTTTGGCGTGTGCTGTGGCTGTTATTGTGGGGAGTGCAGCTACCTTTCTTTGTTTGGATCCTTCATTTAGATGAGATGTTAATTCGGATGATCCCAATGGCACGTCAGTTGAGCAATTATTTATTTTAGTTCGTTTGCGGGGTGATACTTGGACTTTCGACTAACTATAACTACAACTATGGTGTTCAACAATTGCAACCCGTATAATATCATTATTGAGATAAGCATATATATATATATATATATATATATATATATATATATATATATATATATATATATATATTGTAAATGAAAAAAAAATCGGCAGACATAACTATGATATAGAGATACATGTAAATCATATCTGAATGACTTCTCCATCTGTAAAAATGTCTGGGATCATCTTGCAAGTGATCGCACATTATGGCGTGCATGTATAAGGAATGGTATAACGTCATTTGAGACATTTAAGGCAAAACCCAGAAGAGAAAAGACTAATGAAAAAGGATGGAAAACCATGTGGATCAGTGGGCCTGACTTGTTCATTCTGTGGCCATGTGTGGTTGACAAATATTGGTAGAATTAGCCACGAGAGAAGCTGCGCGACAAAAACCAAATTTAAAAAACAAAAAAAAATACACAATAGCCTCCACTAGACCGTCTGACAAGACGAAATTGGGCCAGATATGTTTATAATAAAATATACAATGTCAAATATTGTGCCGGGCTGCGATTAAAGCTGGTAGAAAATATTAACAAATAACATCAAAAGAAGGTTATAGGCATATAATATCGTTATGCAGTGAAGTATTAAACTTCATAGTGCTAGACTATGTAGTATATTAATGTAATAGGGACACTGTACCCGTGAACATTGTTTATACCTCAGCAGGTACTCATTTCTTATTTCACCTGCATCTGTTAACAATTGATAATTTGGGTCTGATCCACAATACAAAGCTGGAGTAATACCACTACCTTATAGACTCTTTATCGTGTAACACGCAATGACAGAGTATACATAAATGAAAGAGACCCCAATATAAAATTCTTGTGGCCTTTTCGTCTTGTCAGACTGTCTAGTGGAGGCTATTGTGCATTTTTTTTTTTGGTTTCTGAGGTTTTGTTTTTGTTGAACAGCTTCTCTCGTGGCTAATTCTACCAATGTTTGACAAACACACCCGGCCACAGAATGAACAAGTCAGGTCCACTGTTTTTCCCATCTTTTTCATGAGTCTTTTCTTTTGTAAGTTTTGCCTTACCACAGTCTCAAATGATGTTATACCATTCCTTATACATGATCTCCATGATGTGTGATCACTTGCAGATATAGCAATATAAAAGGTAAATAATAAATATTGTAGCAGATAATATTGTGTGAGTGGTAAGTGAACTGGACTACAAAGGACAAGAGGTAGGGTTCGATCCCAACCAACGGCACCGGTTCAACCAGCATTTAATGGGTACCGAAATTTTTTATAGAAAAGTAAAGCGGCACGGGCGTAATACCGACCACATTATCCCACAAATCATATATCGAAGGTCTGTAAAATGTATGGTCACTAACACCATATTCCCTATATGCCACTTGACGTGAGGTGGTACTTTACTTTTTTTCTTTTTTTATTGTAACGGAACATTCAAGAACTAAATTTAAAAGGTAAATAAATAAACCTTTTCATTTAGTAAGCATTTTAATGACAGATGCAAGAGTACATACTTGTTCCACTACAGATTCATATTCTCAAATTCCTTTCCTACAAATTGATCAATTATGCTATTAAAATCAATATTTCTCAGATTTTAACCCATTCAACTGGTACAAACATGAAGAATAAACAGAGCAATGACATAATTAATCTGGAATTACATTTTTATGCGGTCAAAGGACGTTCAGAGAACCCAACATGCTTTAGCATATTGTGGATTTTGCTAGAAACTTGAGTGGGAGACGAAGAAAAACCTGCGAGAGATCAAGAAAGACAGAGATACGTCGTATGGTTCACAGTTGAGTCACTCTTGCAAGGAATGCCACAGAATGAGCGATCGTTAATAGATAGGTTATCGCGCTATCATTTTTGATCAGTGTATCTATCTATCTATCTATCTATCTATCTATATATCTATATATCTATCTATCTATCTATCTATATCTATCTATCTATCTATCTATCTATCTATCTATCTATCTATCTATCTATCTATCTATCTATCTATCTATCTATCTATCTATCTATCTATCTATCTATCTATCTATCTATCTATCTATCTATCTATCTATCTATCTATCTATCTATCTATCTATCTATCTATCTGTCTATCTGTCTATCTGTCTATCTGTCTATCTATCTATCTATCTATCTATCTATCTGTCTATATGTCTGCATGTCTGTCTGTCTGTCTGTCTATCTATATATCTATCCGTCTGTCCGTCTGTCCGTCTGTCTGTCTGTCTGTCTGTCTGTCTGTCTATCTACCTACCTAGCTATTTGTAACTCTAATGCCCGTCTGAATACCTCCATGCCTGTATGATAAAATCTACCCAACAATCATAAATGTGGAATAGTATAACTATTTCCTTTCAGTCAAGGCCAATGTTTTCACTTTTTTTCATTTTTTCTCACCTCCATTTTTATTACAGTCTTTTTGTATTTTTCTTTCCCGTACTCATTTTACTTTGTATGGCCCTTTTCGTATTGTCAGGCGGTCTAGTAGAGGCTCTTGTGTATTGTTTTTTTTAGATTTTGTTTTTGTCGAACAGCTTCTCTCGTGGCTAATTCTACCAATGTTTGACAAACACACACGGTCACAGAAAGAACAAGTCTGGCCCACTGGTCCACAGAGTTTTCCATCCATTTTCATGAGTCTTTTCTCTTCTAAGTTTTGCCTTAGCACAGTCTTAAATGATGTTATACCGTTCCTTATATATGTTGTGCATGATATGCGATCACTTGCCAGATGTTCCCAGTCATGTTCACATATGGAGAAGTCATTCATTCACCTTACCTAAATGGTGAAATAAGATATCATTAAATATGTTGTTTTCATCGCATTGGAAAATGTGACTTAGGAAGTGTGAATCGTCACCTATGCTATCGTTGAGTAAGATGCGCTATCAAATCTATCAAATTCTATCAATCTATCAAATCTATCAAATTCTATCAATCTATCAAATCTATCAAATTCTATCAATCTATCAAATCTATCAAATTCTATCAATCTATCAAATCTATCAAATCTATCAAATTCTATCAATCTATCAAATATATCAAATTCTATCAATCTATCAAATCTATCAAATTCTATCAAATCTATCAAATTCTATCAATCTATCAAATCTATAAAATTCTATCAAATTTATCAAATTCTATCAATCTATCAAATCAATCAAATTCTATCAAGTCTATCAAATTCTATCAATATATCAAATCTATCAATCCATCAAATTCTATCAATCTATCAAATCTATCAAATCTATCAAATTCTATCAATCTATCAAATCTATCAAATCTATCAAATTCTATCAATCTATCAAATCTACATCAGTAGATCAGATCACCTACATCAGTATGCATGGTACTTGATAATGATGATGATCCCCATACAGAAAAAAATCAATCTCACGTCCTTGATGTCAAGTCCAGTCTTGCTTTGCTGGCGCTAAGTTTTCTTACTGACCGTTGAATCTATCTCTATTTTCTTGTCACCACCAACTTCTCTATTGGCCCTTGATATGGTCACTACCAGATATCCTAATTGCTGATCTCGTCCTACTACTTAATGGCACCAATTTTCCTCAGATATTCTAAGATAGTTAATCCTCTCCAAACTCAAACAGGCAACATTTCTGTTTTTATTTTCGTTTTTTTTTCAGTGAGAACGTCACATACAGCGAGATTGATCACAATACGAATCCACGAGTTTATTTTCATTATTATTATTATTATTATTCTTGCGTGCAAACATATCTAGCAAAATATTTTTAACAAATAAATCAAACTGCCAACAAGCGGTTGTGTTCATGCCAAGAAAATTACATCTATTATATAGAACTTCCTTTCTTTCTCCTACATCTTCGATTACGTGTCTATACACAGACAGCATTTGTGTTATTTGGACACTAGTAATTCTTTTCTACAGTTATTTATAAAGACCCAGAGAGACAGTGAGAAGAACATTGATGAGAAAGGCAAGAGCAGCAGGAATCGGCTCCCTCAATGATATAGAGCTGCTTGCACAGAACAGAGATAAATGGCGATATCTGATTAAATATCTTTAAAAGAATTGAAAACTGCTAGAACAAAAATACAGATAAGAGAAGGAGTATCTTGGTCTACGCCATATGGGCCGGCTACGGCTCGAAAGGTCAATAGATAGATAGTTATTTATAGACAGTACTTTTGTAAACATCATCATGTGTCAAGGGCAATACCGACCAGGACAGAATCCTGTACGTACTTTTAACACTTGTGTTCGTTGACAGTTTGATTGGTGTGTATTTTTCATCATCATCACGTGCCATCAACGAAGGCTGGCTACCTTGGAACAACATTCTAGTCTGTCTCTTGCTCAGATGTCGCTCTCATTAACAGATTTTCCGGTCCATCTCTTGTTATTTACCCGTGTGACGGAGTGCACTGTCTTGTTATTTACCCGTGTGACGGAGTGCACTGTCTTGTTATTTACCCGTGTGACAGAGTGCACTGTCTTGTTATTTACCCGTGTGACGGAGTGCACTGCTTGTTATTTACCCGTGTGACGGAGTGCACTGTCATTCTCCACTTAAGATCTAGTTAGAGTCAAATACTTAGACACAATACTAATATCAGATGGGAGATGCACCACAGCTTGTTATTTACCCGTGTGACGGAGTACACTGTCTTGTTATTTACCCGTGTGACGGAGTGCACTGTCTTGTTATTTACCCGTGTGACGGAGTGCACTGTCTTGTTATTTACCCGTGTGACGGAGTGCACTGCTTGTTATTTACCCGTGTGACGGAGTGCACTGTCTTGTTATTTACCCGTGTGACGGAGTGCACTGCTTGTTATTTACCCGTGTGACGGAGTGCACTGTCATTCTCCACTTAAGATCTAGTTAGAGTCAAATACTTAGACACAATACTAACATCAGATGGGAGATGCACCACAGAAATAAAAAGCAGAAAAGCTCAGGCCAAAATAGCATTTCAGAAAATGAAAACCGTCTTATGAAACCAATCAATGTCATTAGAAGTGAGAAAGAGAGTTCATCGGTGCTATATAGAGCCAATTCTAACTTATGGAAGCGAGTCATGGACAGTAAATAAACAAATGAAAATACGATTAGAGGCTACAGAGACGGGATTTCACAGAAGAATGTTCAAAGTTCCCTGGACAACTAAAAAGCCCAACAAGGACATTCTCAAAGAGACCAACACAAAAAGCGAGCGCATAAGAAACATCAGGAAGAAACAAGCAATATTAATCAGGCATACTATGAGAAGAGAAAAAATTGAATACTTGGTTACAACTGGCAAAATACAAGGAAATAGTGATCGGGAACGACAAAGAGAGAAAATACTATATGGTGTCATGGCATGGGAAACTGTCAACAGATTCGACACGATTCACTGTGGATAGAAGAATGTAGAAGGACATGATCGCCTACGCCAGCGGGTATGGCCTACAACACTTAGTTGTTCACGATTACGTCCCCTGGTTGTGGGATTAGGTGGTCTTGAGGCAAGACATATGTCACTGTGCTGGAATGTCCCGGTTTGAATCTCGCCATACGATGTGGACATTTGTTATTGGAACCTGTGGATTCTGCGTGACTTTATCCTCCCCTAGGGAACCGCTAGCTCAGTGGTTAGTGAACTGGACTACAAAGGACAAGAGGTAGGGTTCGATCCCAACCGATGGCTTTCGGTTCACCCAGCCTTTAATGGGTACCGGATTTTTTAATAGAAAAGTAAAGCGGCACGGTCGTAATACCGACCACATCAGCCAAAAAATCATGTGCCGAAGGTCTGTAAAATGTATGCTCACTAACACCATATTCTCTATACGCCACTTGACGTGACGGGGGTACTTGACCTTTTTTTATATAATGACAATATAGTTTTAATTACTTGTGTAAGCCCATATAATGACAGCATAGTTTTTATTATTTTGTAAGCCCATTTAATGTCAATATAGTTTTAATTATTTGTGTATGTGCTCATATAATGACAACAATGTTTTAATTATTTTGTGTGAGTCTAGGTGGGCTAGGAGCCGCGATAGTTCAGTGGTTAATGAAATGGGCTATTAATTGCAAAAGCCAGAATATGTCCTGCCCGATAATATCCAAATTCACCCAGCATTAAATGGACATCTGATTTTTTTTTTTTTTTTGAAAGTAAGTGGCGCATGCAAAATACACACCATATTATCCCCCGCGCAAAATAATAATAATAATAATAATAATAATAATAATAATGGGCCCCAACGCTACACCCGAAATAAAAAAAAAATATTTTTATGAATTAGAACTCGCAGGCAGTTTTCAAAATGAGAGTGACGGTGGTTAGGCCTTTACATCCGTGCAAGGAATCCGTGCAAATTAAGTTTGTGTGTGTGTCTGTGTGTTTTATAAAGTAAGTGTATAGTGTCGACCAGTAAGTACAGTAACGAGCCCCGTCACGCCAAATGACGTATAGGGAATATGGTGTTAGTGACCATAAATTCGACATACCTTCGGCACATGATTTTTGGGGTAATGTGGTCGGTATTACGCCCGTGCCGCTTTACTTCCCCAGAAAAAAACAATCTGGTACCCATTAAAGGCTGGGTGAACCGGAAGCCGTCGATTGGGATCGAACCCTACCTCTTGTCCTTTGTAGTCTGAGCTATCGCGGCTCCCTATTGCCATATTAACTCCGACATAAATGGTACGGGTGTAATACCGACTGCGTTACCCTAAATATAATATACCAAATATGTATAAACAAGACAAAGGCACCAAGACCATATTCCCAAAACGCCACGTGGCATGACGTGACTTTTCTCTTTTCTCTTTTCTTACTCCTCTAATGCTATGCTAACTTAGTTCCTCCGTATATATAAATATAATATTATGTTTCTATCTTAGACTGACAGGTTCACACAAAGCAATTTGCTGTAAATTATGACGCATCGCAATTTGCGTCTTTTACAAATCCCAATATTGTGGAGGACGAAAAAGAGTAATTGTCGGAAGAACATAAAAGAACACGGACAAATAAGCACAAGAACATAAAGGATAACCACACGAATAGCAAAGTTAAAATTATGAATACATAAGAGACAAGTAATGAGACAGAAACTGCGCGTGTACACGTTGAAAAGAATAACTATAAAAATAGAAAATGTGGAATAGTTATAGAAAAGGAAAAATAATGGAATACTAAATATAAAATGAAAGAGAGTTGAATAACTACTATTAAGAAAAAAAAAGGAAAATAAATGAAATAGTCGCTATACAAAATGAAAAATAGTGGAATAGTGACTATACAAAAGAAACCCAAAAAATGCAATAGTGTCCATATAAAATGAAAAAAATGCAATAGTGGCTATACAATAACATTTTTAAATAACGTTAATAGTGACTTTACAATATGAAACCAATAAAGGCAATAGTGACCATATAAAATGGAAAAAAAATCAATAGTGACCATATCAAATAAAACCCAAATAAATTAAACAGCCACCATATAAAATGAAACCAAAAAAGCGATAGTGACCATACAAAATGAAACAAGGAAAAAATGTAACAGTGACCATAAAAAATGGAACAAAAATAATGCAATAGTGACTATACAAAATGAAACTAAAAATGCAACAGTGACTATACAAAATGAAACCAAAAATGCAATAGTGACTATACAAAATGAAACCAAAAATGCAATAGTGACTATACAAAATGAAACCAAAAATGCAACAGTGACTATACAAAATGAAACCAAAAATGCAATAGTGACTATACAAAATGAAACCAAAAATGCAATAGTGACCATACAAAATGAAACTAAAAATGGAATATTGACAATATAAATAAAAAGAGAAGAAAGAACCCTGTCACACCTCGAGGTTGCCGTATAAGGGAAAAAAACTTTTCTGCACTTTTCCTATTTTTTTGTATGAATCCATATTAGTTCATGGTCATTACGATGTAAATGCTGGGTATCCTTCCTAAAAGAAATCTACTGAAGCTTCAATAAGGTATATCCAAAGTATAAGGCATATCCAAGGCATAAGGCATACCCATGGTATAATGCATACTCAAGGTATAAGGTATACCCAAGGTATAAAGTAAGGTAAACCCACAAATTGTGAAAGAATCCGATGAGGTGTCATCATCAGAACTATTCAACAAGCACTGCTCTGTAGCGGCCATGTGGCCCATGATAGCTCAGCAGTTAGTTTCTTGTTTGTTTGTTTGTTTGTTGTTAGGAACATCATCATTGCACACGAATTCATGAGTGTTCCGATACCTCCCTCGAGAATCTCTAGAAATCTAAAGAGAATTTGTCCACGTGCACGAACTCCGTAGCACGGTTGGGTTCCTCAGTGTGGGTAGATTTCTGTTTACATTTTTGCCCGGGCAGCGGGCATATTTATGACCTACTCTTTTCTATTTCAACTGTCAAGGATTCTTTAACGTGCGCGACTTCGCACTGGATCTCCTATTTATTGTCTTTAATCGAGAGGGCAATACAAAAAGCAAATGCTGTCACATACCAGCTTTCACCATTGCTAAGACATCCAAACATTTCTATGCGAGCTAAACAACAAATGATAAATAGCATCTTCATACCAACTTTATTCTATGAAAGTCAAACATGGACCCTTTCTAAATCACATTTAAGAAAGATCAATACATGTGAGATGCGTTGCTTGAGAAAAGTAACAAACAACACAAGAAGAGATAGAATACCAAATGAAACCGTAAGAAAAATAGTAGGAACAAAACCCTGCCAAGAATATGTAGAACAACAACAATTTAAATGGTTTGGCCACCTGGTCAGAATGAATCCTCACCAATCACCATCAAGGGCGTTCTTCTCGAGAATGCATGGAAAAAGACCAAGAGGAAGACCCAGAAGAAGAAAGATAAATGCAGTGACAGAGACATGTAACAACAAAGGAAAATCACTAATTCAGACAGTTCGAGCAGCACAAGAACGACAAATGATATAAACCACGACACCTTTTAGGTATCAGTGAAAGAGAAAAGAAGAAGAAAGAAGAAGAATCGAGAGGGCGCGTGGCCGTGCGGCTAAAACCACTGTTCCGCTGGCCGGAAAGCCGGCGTACGGTGTTCGAAGCACGCGGGAAACAGAAAGGATTTTTTTCTATCAGGGGTGAAATAAAAATCCTGAGTCGCACACGTCGTGGCGACTGCGTTACCAAGCGGCCTTTATCCCTCTATTTCTATCGTTGCCCCCCGACATGCACCAGCAATGGTACTATGCGTCGTAAAAAATTGTTTTTTTTTTAATCGAAAGGGCTAGACATCGGATCTCTCTACCAAAGAGATTATGGGAGCGTAACGTTATAAAGAAAACATGAATTGTGTTCCTATTTTTGACAAAATCGCCATCGCTTCTGGTGGGCTTTGAACCCGTCTCCTTCCTGTCCTGAGGTCGATGCCTAGACCACCCAACCTCGGATCAGTGGTTAGTTAACTCGACTACTGATGACAAGATAATGGGTTCAATCCTGATCAACGACTTCCAGCCCATCGGATCTTAAATCTCTTGAAAGTAAAGCGCCACCGACGTAATGCTGACCAGATTGCCCCTAAAAATAATTTCTTCTTCTGCTTCCTCTTCCTCTTTTTACCTTTAAAATCCATGTGGAGCGTAAGTCTTCAATAAGCACTTTCCAAAAGTGGGAAAAAAAATGTGCTGAAGGCCAAATAAGAATATGGGCGCTAACTACATTTTCCATATACGTCATCACGTGACGAATTGGGGGGGGGGGGCCTGTTTTCTTTAAAAAAAAAAGAAACTGCAAAGAAAAAATGTAATAATAATTGTTGTAATTTTAAGAAAAGCAGAAATACAACATCAATACGAATAATATATCAAGATCTTTGCAATTTATGAGAGCTGAGATGCTACATCAGCATAATTGAGTGCCGTCTCTGCATCGAAGGTTGACTAACATGAAGCGCCATTCTATTCGGTCTCTTGCTTTCATGGTGCAGCTTGTCATAGGTTGACTTGTCCATCTTTTGATGTTATTCATCCATGTTAGTCTTGGTCTACCTCTGCCACTTTACCTTGTATTTTCCCTTCCAACATTATCTTTATTGGGCTGCAGTGTCTTTTAACATGCCACAAAACTCTCATTTGTCTTGTTTGAATTAATTTTAGTAGTTCATTTTTCTTTTTTCTTTTCATCCAATTCTTTCGATTCTTCTATAAATCCACATTTCGAAGTTTTCAATTTTGTGTTCTATTTTCTTGTCTAATGTCCATATTTCTGCACCATACAGGAATATTGAGAAGATATAACAGTTTTTCTGTTCTTAGTCCTGAGATACATAATATCAGTTATGTTCAAATTGCGGGTAAGGAAAATAACAAAACATCTCAATTCGTTATTTCCGTAGGCTACTGATTCGGGTTATAATTTCTTCTTCGTGTTGACTAAGCATCTTGTCCTAGACAGTTCTTTAATTATTCTGACGTTCCTGAAATACAATATATGCTTGGGTAGTTTCTGTTACTATATTTAGCATCTTCAAAATAGCAGAGCATCTCTGGGGCATAAGCAGACACGTAGGATGTGTGTCCTACCTCAATGTTACGATTCTTAGTAAACATTATTGCTGTCTAAGCGGAGGCTGATTGGCAGGGTCAGATTTAGGCCTAGCCTAAAGAAGAAACCGCTTAGGGACTAACAATCCGAGATTGCCTCAGATTTATTTATATTGTAATCTATTAAAGAGACATTCTGGTGTTACTTTTTTTTTTTTACATGATGCTTCAAAGTTTCATTTAGTTTAGCCAGATTAGGGCCTCGCTAAGTCTAAATGCGACATTTCTAATTGGTTGTAGCCCTTGACCGAGGACTGGTTCCCTTCCTTGTTCAACGTGAATTTGTCAAAATCAGGGGATGGAGTATATTCTTCTTCTGCGATCAAGGCTCATTCATACTACGACTCCGGACTCTCTTATGAAGGCGAATCAATTCAGAGGAAGAGGTATGTTTACAGCACTCGGATAAAAATGGCAATTAATCAACAACAGAAAAAAACAAACAAAGAACTATATATGGACCGAAGCAGGATCGAACCCGTACTCAGTGGCACAGCGTCTTGCCATGAAAAGCCAAACACTAGGAAACACTGCCACTCAGCTAAGTCTGCGCTTTGCCATGAAAAGCCAAACGTTAGGGAACACTGCCACTCAGCTAAGTCAGCGCTTTGCCATGAAAAACCAAACACTAGGGAACACTGCCACTCAGCTAAGTCTGCGCTTTGCCATGAAAAGCCAAACGCTAGGGAACACTGCCACTCAGCTAAGTCAGCGCTTTGCCATGAAAAGCCAAACACTAGGGAACACTGCCACTCAGTTAAGTCTGCGCTTTGCCATGAAAAGCCAAACACTAGGGAACACTGCCACTCAGCTAAGTCAGCGCTTTGCCATGAAAAACCAAACACTAGGGAACACTGCCACTCAGCTAAGTCTGCGCTTTGCCATGAAAAGCTAAACGCTAGGGAACACTGCCACTCAGCTAAGTCAGCGCTTTGCCATGAAAAGCCAAACACTAGGGAACACTGCCACTCAGCTAAGTCAGCGCTTTGACATGAAAAGCCAAACACTAAGGAACACTGCCACTCAGCTAAGACTGCGCTTTGCCATGAAAAGCCAAACACTGCCACTCAGCTAAGACTGCGCTTTGACATGAAAAGCCAAACACTGCCACTCAGCTAAGACTGCGCTTTGCCATGAAAAGCCAAACACTAAGGAACACTGCCACTCAGCTATGTCAGCGCTTTGCCACGGAAAGCCAAACGCTAGGGAACTAGAAGGCTAACGTAGCTGAATGGCAGTGTTCCCTAGCGTTTTTGCTTTTTTAAGAACATCCATTCTTGTGAGATTGTGAACCCTTGTCCCCAAGGGGAAGACATCAACCGCAACATCAAGTGCGTGTACATGATGTTTGACCTATTTGCCATAATAACCGTTTAATTTTAGCGGCTTCGATGACAATGAAAGTCTGTTCTTTGACTGCTTTTGATCAAATATTAACGTTAATACAACGATGAAAATCACTAGAAGGGTTATCTCTGAAAATGAAGATTTCTGTGTAAAGAAGACTTGACCAATAGAATGACCTTCTTCAGATATTAATCAGTTAAGCGTCTTAGTTATGGACTGTCCTGTGGAAAAAAAAACCCGCCTTCAAAACTGAAACAAATGTCGGAGCGTCTTTATAAGAGTCTTTAAGAACAGAGGTGTTAGTCGGTTTTTTGCTTGAACGTTCGCAGTTTTAATGATCAGACCTTTTGATGGGAGTTTTTATTTTGACCTTTAATCAGAGTTCAATGCTTTAGTTTCTCTTTGCGATTTAGATCAAGAAGCAGTTCTACAGTCAAAATACTCAGCGCTTTGAATGTCGTAGTTTCTCTGTTTAGAGGCTTTCAAAATGCATTGCAAGATGTGGAGGTAAGGCAATGGTTGGCCAAACAACCGATTTAGTAAAACTTACTAAGGAAAAAGATATATATATATATATTGTTTAGTCTTTCATTGCATTATATCAGGAAACACATTCTGATAAGAAATAAATATAAATGACACTAGACACAATTGTAAATATTGTAAAGTTATTAACAGGAGCAAAAAGAGCTCAGACAAAGAAAGATTATTGCGTTTTTGGATTATTTGCATGCTGAATATAGTGACCATTTCATTGAAAGGTGACGTATGCTGTCTAGCGCTGGATATTTGTCGGCAACAACTTTTTGGGATCAGGAATATTTTGTATTATCTATCGTACAAAAATATTACAGAACGGAGAACATGGCTGCTACCTGTCTGTCTGTCTATCTATTTATCTATCTATCTATCTATCTATCTATCTATCTATCTATCTATCTATCTATCTATCTATCTATCTATCTATCCATCCATCCATCCATCCATCCATCCATCCATCCATCCATCCATCCATCCATCCATCCATCCATCCATCCATCCATCCATCCATCCATCCATCCATCCATCCATCCATCCATCCATCCATCCATCCATCCATCCATCCATCCATCCATCCATCCATCCATCCATCCATCCATCCATCTATCTATCTATCTATCTATCTATCTATCTATCTATCTGCCTGCCTGCCTGCCTGCCTGCCTGCCTGTCTGTCTGTCTGTCTGTCTATCTATCTGTTCACCTGGCTGTCTGTTTATCTATCTATCTGCTTGTTTCTTGTATGACCACTATTCTTCAACAAGCTAATGCAATCTGAAGATCTGCATACCTGACCAGAAATACAAACGAACGTTGTCAGAGAAGAGGTCGCCTTGCCTCACTCGTTCAAATATTGCACCCACGTAAACAAGAAGAAAAAGAACAGGACTCCACCGCCCCTCGTGTGGGATGTGAAATATCCATATTACGTTTGTTATTATCACACACTTTTTAAGTAATTTGATCAACACCACGTCAGAGCCGGCTTTATATCCATGAACATTTATTTTTTTTTAAATCCTCATTTAAGGTTGAGTGAACCGTGAGGCGATCTGGATCAAACTCAACCTCTTGGCCTTTGCGAATAGGGTAGAAAAAACCCGCTAAAACTGGCCTTCGTCTTGCTATCTGTATAAACGATCTACATTATGTAGCATCGATCTGAACACAGACGTTTGTTTGCGGCTGAAAGTGGCGTTTTAGTTCAAGCATTGCTCATTTTGTTGCATTTATGGATGAACATTTCCATACATTAACTCTTTCAGTACGGAAGGTTTTTATAATAACAAAGGAAGAGATTTCAGATACATGCTTTTTCATGGTTTTAAATGTAAGATTTCAGATAAATGCTTTTTCATGGTTTTAAATGTAAGATTTCAGATACATGCTTTTTTCATTGTTTTAAATGTAAGATTTCAGATACATGCTTTTTCATGGTTTTAAATGTAAGATTTCAGATAAATGCTTTTTCATGGTTTTAAATGTAAGATTTCAGATAAATGCTTTTTCATGGTTTTAAATGTAAGATTTCAGATACATGCTTTTTCATGGTTTTAAATGTAAGATTTCAGATACATGCTTTTTCATGATGGTTTTAAATGTAAGATTTCAGATACACGCTTTTTCATGGTTTTAAATGTAAGATTTCAGATACATGCTTTTTCATGGTTTTAAATGTAAGATTTCAGATACATGCTTTTTCATGGTTTTAAATGTAAGATTTCAGATACACGCTTTTTCATGGTTTTAAATGTAAGATTTCAGATACACGCTTTTTCATGGTTTTAAATGTAAGATTTCAGATACACGCTTTTCATGGTTTTAAACGTAAGATTTCAGATATACGCTTTTTCATGGTTTTAAATGTAAGATTTCAGATACATGTTTTTTCATGGTTTTAAATGTAAGATTTCAGATATACGCTTTTTCATGGTTTTAAATGTAAGATTTCAGATACATGTTTTTTCATGGTTTTAAATGTAAGATTTCAGATACACGCTTCTTCATGGTTTTAAATGTAAGATTTCAGATACATACTTTTTCATGGTTTTAAATGTAAGATTTCAGATATACGCTTGTTTATGGTTTTAAATATCAATCTACATGTTTATATTTATCTAACAAATAACATGTGTATGAATATTTAGATAATTGAACAAGGAATTAGATTTCACCAATTCATCATCATCATCATCAAGTACCGTGCCTAGTGGCTTAGGTGATCATGTCTCTCCACAACTTTCGATCTCGGCAGCTATTTATCATTTCTGTTGCTGACCTTCTGCCAAGCCATTCTCTTGAGCTGTCTGTTATTTTTTCTCTTTGCTTCCCTCTATCTCTTCGTCCTTCAATTTTTCCAGTTGTTACAATATATTCAAGTTGTTCTCTTCTCATTACATGGCCAAAAAATTATGATTCTCTATTCGTAACATTGGAAATTAGCTCTCTTTTTGCTTTGACCTCTCTCAGAACATCTGCATTACTCTTCTTAGCAGTCCATGGTATTCTCAACATTCTTCTGTAAAACCACATTTCTACAGACTCCAGTGATTTTCTTGTCTGTTGTCCTATTGTCCATGACTCGCATCTATATGTTAATACTGGCTCTACGTAACATTTAAGAACTCTTTTTCTTATTTCTATTGTCAAAAATGGATTGCATAGTATCTTCCTCATTTTTGGAAAGCTGCTTTTGCCTGACCCATTCTGCATCTCACCTCTTTTGTACATCTCCCGTCTGAGGTTAACAAATTTCTCAAATATTTAAATTCATTTACCTGTTTTAATATTGTTCCACTTGTCTTTATTTTGCTCTCAGGTGATGTCTTTTTCTTTGTTGCTACCATTACCTCTGTCCTTTTGCTATTAAAGCTGAGTCCTTTATTTTTGCTTTCTTTCACTATAATGTCCAACAATTATTGTAACTCATTTTCACTCTTAGCGATTAATACTGTATCACCAATTACTACAACATAATTAAAAACGATGAAATCAGAAACGCTATTGGCGTTCTCCCAGTAATCGAACACATAGACAGACACAGATTAAAGTGGTTTGAACATCTAATGTGTATGAACCCCTCAGCATCAGCGTCATGAGCTTATAACAGCAAAATGGAACAACCAAGATTTAGAGACAGGCCAAGAAGAAGATAGTAAAAAAGTAAAGGGCCCCGTCACGCCAAGTGGCATATAGGGAATATGGTGTTAGTGACCAGGCACGCCAAGTGGCATATAGGGAAAATGGTGTTAGTGACCAGGCACGCCAAGTGGCATATAGGGAATATGGTGTTAGTGACCAGGCACGCCAAGTGGCATATAGGGAATTTGGTGTTAGTGACCTTAAATTATGCAGACCTTCAGCACAAGGTTTTTGGGGTAATGTGATCGTTATTACGCCCGTGCCGCATTACTTTACCAGAAAAAGACCTGTACCCATTTAAGGCTGGGTGAACCCGGAAGCCGTCACTTGGGATCGAACCCTACCTCTTGTCCTTTGCAGTCCAGTTCACTAACCACTGAGCTATCGCGGCTACCAAAAAGAAGATGGACTAAGGAAATTTACGTCATAAATAAACAAAACTATATCACTGTGAACCAAGGCACAAAAAATACTCTTGACGGCTAATATATCATTGAATAAAGTCTGAGACGCCTACCGGCAGAAAGAAGAACGGGACAGAAGAAAGAAAGAAAATATATAATTATGAATGGAAAATAATGACAGATGCATGAGAAATGTGGGCGGAAGCGTCAGCAACACCAGGGCTGAAAGTGTTAGTGACTCACAGTTGACTGTTTGGGCCATGATCGATGAACCAAAACTATAAGGGTTCGACCTCTTCGCGGTGCGCATAGAAAACAGAAGACCAGACCAGTCTGGCCACGCAGATAGGGATTGAGAGGGAAGGCTAGCCGGTACTCTAAAACGTTAACGTTAAGTCGGATGCTTTGAGCCGAAAGTCGCAAATGTTACACTTCTGCTGGAAACCCTAACATAACTCACATCTGCCCACTTAACGCCCTTTGAAAGATGGAGGGGACATGAAAAGCAAATAAAACACTCGATATGATTATAACTGTTGAGGCTGTAGAGATAAGTGGACAACACAAACTAGAACAACGTTTCAGCTCAAAAGGCCTTCAGCAGGAACAAACATAAAACACACACACATATATGTATTTAACCAAAAAAAATAAAAAAAATTTTTTAAATATAATAATTTTGAACTAGTATGAGAAATAACAATAAAAAATAATAATAAAAGCTGTTCTCTGCAAACTGTGCTGTGGCAATTAAACGCCCCTGTACACACATGGTAAAGTGAACAGCGATGAAGACTGTTCATTCCTTTAATATGCATCGAATGAACGCGAAAAAAGAAGGAAAGAAAGATAGAAGAAAGAAAGAAAGATAGAAAGAAAGGAAAAGAGAAAAGAAAAAAGATTTTTAAAAAAAGAAATGTAGGAAAAATAGAGAGAATGAAAGAAAGAAAGAAAGAAAGAAAGAAAGAAAGAAAGAAAGAAAGAAAGAAAGAAAGAAAGAAAGAAAGAAAGAAAGAAAGAAAGAAAGAAAGAAAGTCGACTGAGCCATCAAATTACAGAATTTACATAGCCAGCTCGCAGCAGGAACAAACAGCATATATATTATCGTCTGAGATACAATTATTATAAGAAAGAACTAAGAAAAGAAAGAAAGGTAGAAAGAAAAGAAAGAAAGAAAGAAAGAATATTGAAAACAGCCCAGCCGCAAAATGAACACTTTCCCATTCCAGAACGACAGAAGGAATAATTGACTGAACGAATAGATAATTTGAGCTAACCAGAACACGTTTTAACCAGTGGCGTATTCTCTATGATACCGCAGCTACCGCCGGTAGCCTGAACATATTAACGAAATACAAAAGGAAATGATAATTTATTATATTTTTTAAATAATTATATTACAAATTTTCGAATATTCTATAACATATTTCGTAGGCCAATATGATTTATTTGATTTGATTTGCATTTATTAAAACAAGGTTTTCCTCTGATTACTATAACGTTTGTGAATGAAACCAAAACTACTAACATAGAAACCTCTTGAAGCCAGCGGTACATTTTTTCTCTATCGGACTATAAGTATAACGACCTTGACGTTCAAAAATGGAAGTCCAAATATATAGCGGGTGTTGCCGCAAGAGAAATGCGGTTTCATTGGTTATTTTTAGCTCTAGCTAATCAGAATTGTCATAAAGTGAAAGTGAAACTATGTCTATTTACCGGAACTTCCTTAGCTATTTATAACTACGTTATGTGCATCAGCATCTGCAGAAAGAACTTGTTCTGCTCTCAAGTGAATCAAATCTTATTGTCGCTCAACTCACACACAAGAACGCTTATCTGGTTTGACATTAATGCCCATTGAGAAATCATTCCCTCAGAAACTTAGAAACCAACCCAACAGTACTTTCAATGACAAAGTCATCAAGACAAACAAGACGGATATAATTAACATAAATAAGTAAGTAATTTAAAATGTAGTGATGTCATTAGAAAATATTACTTTATGTTAGCCTACTGAATATAATGTATGTTTTTATTTATTATGTCAGCGGTAGCCCAGACCCCAAAACCAGTATACGCCACTGGTTTTAACTAACCAACACCACACCCCCTTCTGCCCTACCGGCAAACCAGTCACTTTCTATCAATCATTGTGATTTATCTAACACACAACTAGAGACGTATTCAGACATTCATCATAACATTTACTGTGTCATTAATAATAAATATTCACATAAATTGTCTTTTGAACGAACTGTAGCGTACAGTAAAGGTCAAAACAACATCAAATTGTAGTGTCCACATTCAAAAGGGATTAATTGAAAAATCAAGGAAAATACCACTTATCGTAGCGTACCACATCACCTATTTCATGATAAATAATTCAATAAATATTCGACTATGTGATATTAACAATATGTACATATTTTATTCATGTCAGTCATTGAAATCTTCCATTGCTGTGTAATTCAGCATTTATTCATTAGTATCAGTATGTTGTGTAAGCTTTCAGGCAAACAATACAGCAGAAAGCGGGCGCTTGGAAGTCGTAACCCAGACGCGACTATCCCCACTCTTTCCTCCCTTTCTTCGAGAGAAAAACAGCTGAAAGGCGGTCCACTTGCTCGACAGGGTTTCATATGATGATCAGATTGCTTCTTGGTGTATAATTGTCTCAATGAAAAAGGATAATTGTATAACTATACATACGTAGAAATTATCAAGTCGGGTAATTTTACCTGCTACTGTAAGTAGCTGACAGTAAACAGCTTAAGGGACAGAGTAAAAAAACACTGACCTGAGGAAGAAACTCGAAATTGAACCAGCAATCGAATACATAAAGAAACAACAGATAAATTGTTTCGGCCACATAACAAGACAAAAAGAACTAACAATGACTCAAAGAGCCTTAAATAAACGGTACGAAAACGCCAGATTAAGAGAAAGACCGAGAAAGAGATGGATAAAGGGTATACTAGAGTCACTAGGAGGAATAACATCAGAAAAGGCCAACAGAAGAGCAAAGAATCGCAGATTGTTTCTCCCCTCGACGCCAACGGCAACAGAGGAAGGATATAAGAGGAAGAAGAAGACTGTAAGTAGTAAACAGTACAACCTGCGGCAGTCCAGATTCCTTACAGTTATCCTCGGAAGAGTAGAAGGCTAAGGGAGAGTAAAGTAAAGTAAAGTTTCCATCCTCCACGACTTGCTCGGCGTATGGGGAATATGGTTTTAGTGACTATATTTTTCTATGATCACAGCACATTTTTGGGTGATGTGGTCGAAATCACCCTTTACATCCCAGAAAAATCTCTGGTACCTAATTTTAAAAGCTGGGTGAACCCCAGAGCCTTGTCAGTCCGAAAAAAAATCCACCACTGCTGGGGATCGAACCCGGATCCTTCTGGTCAGGAAGAGAGAACACTAACCACTCAGCCACTGAGGCTCCCTTCTACAGAGAGTGTACCCTGAAGTAAAACAATCCCACTGCCTTGTGGGTAAGACTTTTTAGTCAAAGGCTAGAGGAGTCAACCGTAAGCAAACCGACGGAAGGCAACAGAAAACCACCGTCATAATGCCTTTGTATAATCATAAATGAAAAAGAGTTTTTAAATGTTATGTAGAGCCAGTTTTAACATATGGATGTGAATCATGGAAAATCACTGAGGCTGTAGAAATGTTGTTTTTCAGAAGAATGTAGAGAATACCCTGGACAGCTAAGAAGAGTAAATAAAACGTTCTGAACGAGGCCAAAGCAAAAAGAGAGTTAATTTCCAATATTAGGAAGAAACAATCATACATTTTTTGCCATGTAATGAGAAGGGAACAGCTGGAATATATTGTGACAACTGTGAAAATTGAGGAACGTAGGGATAGAGGAAAGCAAAGAGATACCAGACAGCTTAAGAGAATGGCTTAGCTGAAGGTCAACAACAAAAATGATAAATAACTGTCGAGATCAAAAGTTGTGGAGAGACATGACCACCTACGCCAACAGGCATGGTACTTGATGATGATGATGATGACATACATATATATCTGTTTATTTTCTTATATTCCCTTGTCTGTATG
>JAVIAB010000108.1:22567924-22582924 GCA_032433765.1 Megaustenia siamemsis | reverse complement strand
TGATAGTTTATGTTTCAATAACATTTGAGTGTTATAAGTCAAATCTTTCACACAAGTAAATGTGGGATTTGTAAAACTTAAAATGTGTTTCCGAACGTTAATTCTGTTCAAATATCACAAGCATCATCATCATTTAGTGCCGTCTCCGCATCGAAGGTTGGCTACCATGGAGCATCATTCCACTCCGTCTCTTGTTTTGATGGTGCATGTTGTCATAGGCTGGCTTGTTCATCTTTTTATGATACTCGTCCATTTTAGGTTTTGTCTGTCTCTGCCTCGTTTACCTTGTATTTTCACTTTCAAGATTACTTTTAGTAATATGCTGTGTCTTTTTAACATACCCAAAACATCTCATTTGTCTTGTTTTGGATTGTGTTTAGCAGTTCTCTTTTCATTTTTAGTTGTTTTAAGACTTCATCGTTTTTTTTTCTTTCCATTCAATTCGTTCTATTTTTCTGTAAATCCACATTTCAAATACTTCTACTTTCTGTTCTGTTTTCTTGTATAATGTCCATGTTTCTGCACCATACACGAATGTTGAGAAGATATAACGTTTTGATATTCTTAGCTTTAGCCCTACTGTTATTTGTTTTTATGTTAGTATATTTTTAATAAGAGGCCAACACAAAAAGGGAGCTCTTAAAAAACATAAGAAAGAAGCAATCAGCATTTTTCGGGTACATCATGAGAAGAGGAAAGTTGGAATACTTGGTTACAACTGGCACAATAAAAGGAAAGAGAGATCGCGGACGGAAAAAAGAGAAAATACTAGATAGCTTGGTGTCATAGCATGGAAAACAGTCAACAACAGAACTCATACGATGCACTGTGGATAGAAGATTGTGGAAGGACATGATCACCAACGCCAACCGGTGCGGTACATGATGATGATGATGATGATATTTTTAATGGCATTAAAATTACTTTTTGCCATTCCTATTCTTTTGTTTATTTCATTTTTACATTTTCCATCACTGGTTATAGTATGTGTAAGGTAGTTGTAGCTATGGACTGTCTCCAGGTCTATTCCTTCAACTTTGATATCCACTTGTAGGTTTTAAGTATTATCTTTATTTATGATCATACTAAAACTATCTTTGTGTGTGCATGTCTGTGTTAGTCACCTTTAGTGACTCGGGCAGATGGTGCTCGTAAACCTGGGAGGGCCGACCATCCAAGGGCAGAATCACCCTACAGAAAAGATCATCTGCTGCCTTGCATGAAGTTTGGGGACAATCAAAGGCTAAGGAATGCAAACCTGAATAAAATGCTAGCTGAAATCGAATGCACTGGGCCACTGGCGCAGAACACAGTGCAACGTTTTAACGGGTGTTCAATTAGAGTGGATATGGCAGACTCTAATTGTGATGTTCTGCCTGTGGGGGCGATCAACACACTTAACCTGACAGCTGATTTCATGTGAGAGTCTGAAATCCTACTCTGATTGAGTCCTGATCGCAGAGAGAGAGAGAGAGAGAGAGAGATAAAGTATGATATCAAGTCTTTTTGATATTCATATCTAATCTATATCTTTTATTTGTCATGTTTATTTCATCAAGCAATTGTTGTAGATCTTTAGGATTTTCTGCTAGTAGAACAGTATCACAGCATGTCTTAGGTTATTAATTATCTTTTCATTAGTGTTTAGGCCTGGCATCTCTGTGATGTTTTTGAAGATTTGCTCAGTGTACTTACAAATATTATAAATAATTTTAATTCAAAATTCATATTTTGGTTCTTCTTTTCTTCTATCCTTCCTCCATTGCCGTTGGCGTCGAGGGGAGATATAATCTGCGATTCTTTGCTCTTCTGTTGGCCTCTTCTGGTGTTATCCCTCCTAGTGACTCTAGTATTCCCTTTATCCATCTCTTTCTCGGTCTTCCTCTTAATCTGGCGTTTTCGTAGTTTGTTTATGGCTCTTTGAGTCTTTGTTGGTTCTTTTTGTCTTGTTATGTGGCCGAACCAATTTATCTGTTGTTTCTTTATGTATTCGATGGCTGGTTCAATTTCGAGTTTCATGTCATCCAAATTCACTCCTACAAAAATGTCACGCTTAAGTTGTGAGTAAATATAGCAGACTTAGGTCATCTTCACCCAGTGTTTAGAGTTAAAGATCATGGATATATCTAAAATGCCATTTTACGGTTAAAATAAACAGCCGTGATTATATTTTTTTAATTAAATTAGCTATTTCGTGTTAAAAATACATTCATTTACGGCCCATGCCTGGATGTAATCTTCTACCTTTCAGCTCCCTGTGGAGCATAGGTCTTCAACAAACACTTTCCAAGCCCTTCTGTTTCTTGCCATTCTTTTAAGATCGTTCCATGTCTTCACTATCATCTACATCTGTGCTTCCATCTTTCTTCTCCAAGAATGCCTTGGTCTTCCTCTTTGTCTTTTTCATGAGGATTCCAAAAAAGGGCCTGCTGTGTAATACTTTCAGTTGGCTTCTGCAGTGTGTATCATATCTAGCGCCATCGTCTTCGCTGTATCTCTTTAGATGTGTTGGGTATAATATTTTTCTATAATCCCTGGTCTGGTGGGCAGTACATTTCCAACTTTGATCTTTCCCCGCGCCACTTCGTCAAAACATTGAGCACCGTTTCCCATTGTCTACCTCATTACCTCCGACCATTTATTGTTTCCTGTTGTTATTAAATATTCCTAAAAGTTTCGTCACAGCTGCTCCACTTTTCATATTTTGTGTTACTTTTTCCACTTCAGTTTAGTTGATAGATCATCTTAATTGCACAGCGGACAACTCCATTGTGCTCATATCTCCTTCTCAAAACGTGTTGCTATATGAAGACGCCAACCATACACTAGCTAATGCACTGAAGATGGCTTCAGCTCAGATGGACAAACTCCGTAAAAACGGCGAAGACCTTGACCCTTAACCTTCATAATCGCCTAAATGATGTGTATGTGTGTCACGTGACAGTGCTTCAATTTTAAATTTGTCTCCTTCCCTTTCAACACATTCCGTACCACGAACTATAAAATGCAGCTCTTGTAGTCGGCGCACCGAGCATTTTGTGGATATTAATTTATCGACTTCCAAATTTGTTTTCTTGACTGTTCACGGTACATTTGGTATCCTTCTACAAAATCACTATCTCATCTGATTCTATCCAACGTTGTATCTCTTTGTTTACTGTCCATGAAGTCGAGAAGGACGATGATGAAATGTTTCGCGGGAAAAAAAAGAGGCGCAAACTATTGTTGACTGTTCTGCACGTGATATTTTAGGCGAGAAATGAGCACATACCTTCAACGCTTCAACCACGTACATATTTTCATTGTTATCGTCCATCTATTCTGATCTTACTATAGAAAGATAATCCTTTCGATATCACAACATTGAAAAATAGATGTACGAATCTTCTTCTACTTTCTTTCCTCATTTGCCTTTCATCGTCAAGGGGAGATATAATTTGCGGTATTTTGCTCCTGAGTTCGCCTCTGCTTCTGTTAGGTTCCCTAGTGTCTTTAATATTCCGTCAATCCATCTTTTTCGTGGTCGGCCCTTGGGTCTAGTGTTCTCGCAACGTTTATTGAAGGCTCATTGTGTTGTTTTTTAACTTTCTGTCTTGTCACATGGTCAAACCATTTTATCTGTTGTTTATTTATAAATTCTAAAGCGGGGGTTATTCCTAGTTTTTTTTTTTCTCAGTTCTTCTTTTCTGATCTTATCTCTCCGACTATTTCCATTCGTTTAACACATTTCATCGACACAACGCTGGGATGAAGATTGTACTGTAGAGTGCCTGCAATACCTCTAGAATTATGTCCTTGTTGGACAATAGTAGTGATAGCTGCCCAATGATTTCACAAGCATTTTTGCATCTTGAGTCTATTTCTGCTGTTTGTGAATTGTTGTTTGTCACTAGACTTCCTAGGAATTTAAATTCCTCTACTTGTTTTATTTGTCTGCCGTCTATAGTTATATTGATGTTCTGTTTCTCTAGTGCGATATTCATGACTTCTGTTTTATTGATGTTGATTTTCATGCTGTATTTTTTGTCCCTGTGCTGTTGTGTTTATTTAAGTGTTCTTGTAGGTATTCTATTTTTCCATGTATTAGTACGAATACATTTACACATCATTATCGGCACGATTACATTATTTTCTCATCTTCATGTAACTAGTCAACCAAAATTAAAAAAATATATTTAAAAAAAAAACATAAACAATTATTGATAAAGATAGTCTTTTCTTGTCCTGTGTTTTTTTAGTGCGAATTATAATTAACAAATGCTAATTTCTTCTTTTTTTTATAAAGTTTTTTTATCATTAATGTCTTCCCGGGCGCTAATCAAACGAAATAATTATTATTCATGTTGTACACTTCGATCTCTGGCCAATCATATACACTTCATGTTACTTTTCAACCAATGAAATGCAATCCACGCTGTTCTCAGGTGGATCAAATGTAATTACTGACAGCCACGCTTATAAATAAGTTTATAGACTGCAAGTGTAATTAAGTTTAGCCTTGTTTATGAGTGAGGATTTTTTTTTGGCTTAATCGGATGGGAAAAGAATAGAGACGATACTTTCATGGGCGTTGTCATCTGTTTAGCGTGGTGGGAGGTGAGGGGTGAAAGGAGAAGAGTTGCTGGCAGTTATTTTTTTACGGTTTTGGTGCTGCGAACACGTAGTTAACAGCTGCAGGATGATTCCACTTCGAGAGTAGTTATGTGAGAGGTGAACTTTTGAGTTAATACAGCTGCAGGAAGATTCCACTTCGAGAGTAGTTATGTGAAAGGTGAACTTTTGAGTTAATACAGCTGCAGGATGATTCCACTTCGAGAGTAGTTATGTGAAAGGTGAACTTTTGAGTTAATACAGCTGCAGGATGATTCCACTTCGAGAGTAGTTATGTGAGAGGTGAACTTTTGAGTTAATTGATCAAATGGTGGATTTCAACGTTGTAGCACCTTGACTCTACTGTTTACTTTGTGAATAGTTGCCAAATGGTTGATGTAAATGAACTAATTATCGAGAAAGGATTGCTGATATAACACTCAATATTTGTTAATAACATACTTAATATCGTGCATGATAGCATAACTGCTTTCAAATATCATTATAAAGGAAACATTTCAAAAGGGGTCATTGTATGAAATCAAATTACAAAACACTTGTCTCGTGATGAGTACTATTTACAGTAATTCTGAAATGTTGAAATTGATTCCATCTGTTTTTTTTTTGTCAATGTTTCTATAATTGTCTGGATGCGATATAACGAGAACGTAATATAGGTATGCTATTTTTATGTTCACATACAAGACATGTAATTTACTCTAACATTTCTATTTTTTTTAAATTCTTATTTTCCTGGACATTACAACAGCCCCCTCCCGGCTTTTAGAAAGTAAATTCAGATTTAGTCACTGCGCTGCACCGCCTCATTGAGTTAAAGCTGATCCATAATTGGATGATGCACGCACCACGCCTCAGAAAAACAAATTTACAAAAAGAAAAGTTTTTTTTTTAGTTAGCTTTTAGCCACAGCTAAAAAGAGACAATATTAAACTATTTGTGATGTTCGAAACAGCGACTTCTGGGGTCTTTGTTTACATTATCAACATCATCAGGTCAAGTACCATTTGCTGAACTATGCATTAACCACAGCCCGTCTGAAAGAATCTCTGTCTCTAGCCAGATCTCCCACAGAACGTTGCATTCACCACAGCCCGTCTGAAAGAATCTCTGTCTCTAGCCAGATCTCCCACAGAACATTGCATTAACCACAGCTCGTCTGAAAAAGTCGCTGTCTCTAGCCAGATCTCCCACAGCACGTTGCATTAACCATAGTCTATCTGAAAGAATCTATGTCTCTAGCCAGATCTCCCACAGAACATTGCATTAACCACAGCCCGTCTGAAAAAATCTCTGTCTCTAGCCAGATCTCCCACAGAACGTTGCATTCACCACAGCCCGTCTGAAAGAATCTCTGTCTCTAGCCAGATCTCCCACAGAACGTTGCATTCACCACAGCCCGTCTGAAAGAATCTATGTCTCTAGCCAGATCTTCCACAGAATGTTGCATTCACCAGAGACCGTCTGTAAGATTCTCTATCTCTACCCACATCTCCCACTTTTGTTGTTGCCCTCTTCAATGTCTCTTTGATATACTAAAACTACCTTCTCCTTGGTCTGTCCCTGATGCGTCGTCATGGAGCTGACACATAAATACAGGGGCTTTAACTCTAACAAAAAGTTTACCGGTGATCTATGAGTTTCATCGCCTCCCCTAAAACGTAAGTACAGTAATATGTCAGACCTCTGTGTCTCTGATCTACAAATATCTGTGAAATGGATATTCATAATCATTATTGAGTGCCGTCTCCGCATCGAAGTTTGGTTACCATGGAGCGCCATTCCACAGTCTCTTGCTTTGGTAGTGCAGTATGCCTTAGGCTGACTTGTCCATCTTTAGATTTTACACGTCCATGTTAGACTTGGTGTACCTCTGTCTCGTTTACCTTGTATTTTCCCTTTCAAGATTAGTTTTAGTAGGCTGCTGTGTTTTTTAACAGGCCCCAAAAATCTCAGTTGTCTCGTTGGAAATGTAAAGGTAAAGGCAAAGTACGAGACTTGAACCGGCGTCTTAGCACGCGAGTTTCCACCCTTTTGTGCTCGGCCGCCTATCCAGAAATGTTCGGATATTTCTGTATAGTGTCGCCTCAAGCATCGAAACTCAGATGCGAAGCGACATTCCTCACCTTCCCAGGGTAATACCCTAGTACCCATTTCTGCCAACGGCTGGGTCGACCGTGGGAGTATTTTTTTTTTCCAACCATGAGTACAATTCACACTGCTCCCAGCGGGTCAGAAGGGTTGTCCGTACGACGTTAGTCCAGTCGAGTGGTTTTCCCAACTAGGCTACCGAGGCCCCCGTTTGAAATGTGTTTAGTAGATCTCTTTTCATTTCTAGTTGTTTCAAGACGTCATCATTTCTTCTCTTTTCTTTCCACCCAATTATTCTAATTCTTCTATAAATCCACATTTCAAAGAATGGATGTTATACTTATCAAATTATTGTATATTTTTTGCTATATTTATCAATATCAGAAAGATACCAGACAACTTAAGAGAATAACTTGGCAGAAGGTCAACAGCAGAGATTATAAATAACTCGAGATCGAAAGTTGTGGAGAGACATGATCACCTACGCCAGCAGGCCCGGTACTTGATGAGGGAATTCTCGATCTGTGAAAGATAGTGGAAACATCTGCAGCAGATAGCACATTGAGAACACAAATTTAAAAAATGGCACATCAACTTTCCAGGGAGTCCTGATATCAAATTCAGAAGACAAAAGACGCAGGAGAAAGGAGACGAGGTCAGGCACCACGAATACATCTTGTTCGTTCTACGGATGGATCTGTCTGTCCAATATTAGCAGATTCAGCCACGAGAGAAGCTGTTCAGGAAAGCAGCATCCAGCATAAGACACTAATATTTTTTTTACCAAACTACTAATTGATCATGATTGTTTGCTACCAACCGTCTGTCAACAAGCCAAAGGTCATATACATATATATAAATAATGTCCCTCTAGTCACTAGCAACAAGTACAAGACAATTTAATATTTATCATATGCAAATTAAAAACAGGTTATGAGAGTTCAGTGATTTTGCTAAATAAAACTACTCTATCATTATCATCATCATCGAGTGCCTTCTCCGCAACGAAGGTTGGCTACCATGGAGCGCCATTCTGCTCTGTATCTTGCTTTGATGGTACAAGTTGTCATAGGCTGATTTGTCCATCTTTTGAAGTTAATCGTCCATGTTAGTCTTGGTCTGTCTCTACCTCTTTTACCTTGTACTTTCCCCTCCAGGATTACTTTCAGTAGGCTGTTGTGTCTTTTAACATGGCCCAAAAATCGCATTTGTCTTGTTTGAATTGTGCTTAGTAGTTCTCTTTTCATCTTTAGTTATTTTAAGACTTCATTGTTTTTTTTTTTTTTTTTTTTTTTTGCTTCCATCCAATTCTCCCTATTCTTCTACATATCCACATTTCAAAGGCTTCAATTCTCTGTTCTGTTTTCTTGTCTAATGTCCATGTTTCTGCACCATACAGGAATATTGAGAAGATGTAACATTTTGCTATTCTTAGTTTTAGCCTTGGTGTTATTTGTTTTGTTGCTAGTATGTTCTTCATGACATTAAAACTACTTTTTGCCATTCCTATTCTTTTGTTTATTTCAGTTTTACATTTTCCATCACTGGTTATAGTATGTCCAAGGTAGTTGTAGTTCTGAACTGTCTCCAGGTCTATTCCTTCTATTTGTATATCCACTTGTGAGTTTTGAGTATCTGCTTTGTTTATGATCATAGTTTTAGTCTTTTTGATATTCATATATAGTCCATAATTTTTGCTTGTCATGTTTATTTCATCAAGTAATTGTTGTAGATCTTTAGGATTTCTGCTAGCCAAAACTATTATAAACTAGATAAAAATCAAATTAGAAATAAGGGTTTCAAACTGGTTCATCACATTGACAACGTCAAAGTCCTGAGTTTGTTCTTTGAGTTGTTTGCCATTGACATGCCTTTCAGTAATAAGGAAGTAATCTTGTTAAGGTAAAAAAAAATGAAAAGAAGAACCAACGAGCTTGATGCAAATCAGTGTTCAGGCTTCATTTCAGAGAAACCCTTGTCATTGTGAGACCTGGAATCAGCTGCGAGAAATCATGACCACAGTGAGCAGAAGACATAGGGGTGCAGCTGACAGTGTTCATTAGTTGTTCTGGTGCAGCAGGCATTCTCTTCTCTGGTAGAAATTCACAAAAAAACAACCTTACTTTATGGATTTATAAGTTTTTTGGTTTTTTTTTTTTTACACAGACTCTTCACTCACGTAACGTAAATATCCATTCTCAAATTGTAGTGAAGTTTTCACTTCATTCATCATCATGTTCCATGACTGCTGGTGTAGGTGACCATGTCGCCACACAACTTTTCATCTCGACAGTTATCATTTCTGTTGTTGACCTTCTGCCAAGCAATTCTCTTATGCTGTCTGGTTTTTTTTCTCTTTGCTTCCCTTCATCTCTTCGTCCCTCACTTTTTCAAGTTGTCACAATATATACAGCTATTCTCTTCTCACTACATGGCCATAAAATGATGACAGTTTCTTCCTAATATTGGATATTAACTCTCTTTTTGCTCTGGCCTCTTTCAGAACGTTTTCATTACTCTTCGTAGCTGTCCATGGTATTCTCAACATTCTTCTTTAAAACCACAGTTCTACAGCATGCAGTAATTTTCTTGCCTTCTGTTCTATTGTCAATAATTCACATCCGTATGTTAAGACTGGCTCTACATAACATTTAAGAATTCTATTTCTTTTTTTTTTTTTTTTTTGTCAAAAATGGATTGCACAGTATATTCCTCATTTATTGGAAAGCTGCTTTTGCCTGAGCCATTCTGCATTTCATTCCTGTTGTACAATACTCTCAGAGGTTAACAATGTTCCCAAATATTTAAATTCATTTACCTGTTTTAATATTGATCCACTTGTCTTTATTATACACTGCGGTGATCTCTTTTTCTTTGTTGTTACAGTTACTTCTGTCTTTTTGCTACTAAGGCTGAGTCCTTTATTTTTGCTTTCTTTCACTATAATGTCTAACATTTCTTGTAACTTATTCTCACTCTTAGCGTTTAAGGCTGTATCATCAGCATACGTTAAATGATTTATATTATGACGTCAAATAAATCAGTTTCACATAATGTAATAATATATATTCTGACATTTTAGTCTTGTCGTCACTTAAGCCTCACATAAAGTGTATCCATTCTGATATTTTATTTAATTCTTCACTTTAGTCTCACATAAAGTAATAATATATTTTCTGACATTTTAATGTATTCCTAACTTTAGTCTGACATGGGATAATAATATCCATTCTGACGTTCTAGTATATTCTTTAGACACAGAAGATGTTCCATTTATTGTTTCATTAGTCATAAAACATCGTATGATCAATATAAAGATTAACATGTTTTTTTCTCTCTTCTCCAAAGTCACTCCTTTAAAGTTCAAATTTGTAACTGTTTGTGCACTTTCAAGATAAAAACTATCATTTTTTCATCTCTTGGGAAAGCACTAGAAGAGAGAGAATTGGAGCGAAGGTGGAACTCTTCTCAACGTCTAACATCTGGAGGATTTTGTAACTTTTATCTTTGCGTTAGAATCATTACGTCGGAAAGGGTGCGGTTGGGGAGGGGGGGGGGCAATCAGTGAGGAGATTAAGTGATTTATAATACAAATTTGGCACCAATACAAACTGTTACTTATAATATTACAGATGTTGTTATTTCGTAAAAATCAATTCCGACAATATTGATTAACAGTTATTTTTAAAGATATGTATGTCGAGACCGTTAAATCTTCGTTAAATATGCGTTCCAGTCTGTTCTGGCTGAAAAAAAAAATATATATATATATATATATATATATATAATTCTGTTTTATATATATATATATATATATATATATATATGCAGCTATATCATTAAATAACATGGCTCATGATTCTGTGAGATAGTTCACATACCTCAGTTCTATGGTCAGAACCACTGTCTCTCCTTCAAGGAGAAATACATTCCCTAATCGGAAAGGCAATTTGGTAAACTGAGAGATAGAGCAACACCAAATTAAAACTCGGCACTTAGATTCAAATTGACTACAGTTGTGTACTTAGTTCACTTCTATATAGATCAGCTTTCTTTGGAGTGTTACGTGATGAGGCTCCAATCTCTTTCACGGTGGTCTGCCATATTCGTCTTTCGTGTTCTGAATATGCAGTGTAGAATGGCGATCCATGGTAGCCAACCTTCGTTGCGGAGAAGGCCAACGATGATGATGATGATGATGATGATGATATAGATCAGAAGCTTGAACTACCTATGAAGTGAAGGAGAAAAGGTTAAACAGCTTTGATGTGCGTTGCCTTCGAAAGGTTATGAACATCAAATGGCAGGACAAAGTAACTAACTCGAATGTCTTACGAGCCAAACTTCCATCCATCATGATAGCACTTAGGAGTCGTATACTAAGGTGGCTTGGTCACGTAAGAAAAATGGCAAACATTCGTATTTGCAAACAACTATTTCATGGAGAACTTAGGGACGGAAAGAGATCAAAGGTCAGACCAATGCTGAGATATAAGGATGTTTGAAAGGCTTCCTTGACTGAATTCTCTATCTGTGAAACAAACTGGAAAAAATCTGCAGCAGGTAGCACATTGAGAACAAAAATTTAAAAAATGGCACATCAACTTTCCAGGGAGTCCTGATATCAAATTCAGAAGACAAAAGGCGCAGGAGAAAGGAGACGAGGTCAGGCACCATGAATACATCTTGTTCGTTCTACGGATGGATCTGTCTGTCCAATATTAGCAGATTCAGCCACGAGAGAAGCTGTTCAGGAAAGCAGCATCCAGCATAAGACACTAATATTTTTATCAAATTACTGACTTATCATGATAGTTTGCTACCAACCGTCTGTCAAGGTCATATACATATATATAAATAAAGTCCCTCTAGTCACTAGCAATAAGTACAAGACAATTATTATCTGTAACATTAAAGCGGAATGGTGTGATGATGATAAAAAGTTTCAACTCCAATGTTAAGTCGGTTCTATTATATGGCTGTGAAACATGGAGAATAACAAAATTGACAATCACGAAGGTACAGACTTTCATTAATGGATGCTTGCGCAGAATAAAGGGATGGAAATGGCAGGACAAAGTCACTAACGTGGAATTATGGAAATGTACCGGTCAAATACCAGTGAATAAAGAGATACAGCGAAGACGATGGCGATGGATAGGACACACACTACGGAAGCCAACTGAGAGTATTACACAACAGGCCCTTTTTTGGAATCCCCAGGGGAAAAGACAAAGAGGAAGACCAAGGAATTCTTGGAGAAGACAGATCGAAGCAGAGATGAAGATGACGGGGAAGACATGGAATGATCTTAAAAGAATTGCAAAAAACAGAACGACTTGGAAAGTGTTTGTTGAAGACCTATGCTCCACTGGGAGCAAAAAGGTAGAAGAGGAGAATGGTGTGATGATGGCCACATTCTCATAAATTTGCACGTGATCATCGAACAGCAAAACCAAGTTCTCCATGCGCCAAAAGAAATGATCAATTTCAGGTTTACCGTTGTAAAATGGTGATGTAAAGTTAAGCCTTTCAAGGCGTATAATGAATATGTTGTCAATGACCGTATTTTCTATGATATCCGCATATCATTGGGTTAGTTGATCGGTATAATGTCAGGCCGCCTTTTCTTCTTCATAAAAAAATTCCCTGGTGTCTAATTTTTAGAGATTGGGTGACCCCTGTAACCTTACCGGTCTGAAAATATCTGCAATTTCTGGAAATTCAACCCGATCCCTTCACACCAAGAAGCCTACCCGAACCCTTTAGACCAAGGAGCATACACGAACCCTTCAAATCAAGAAGCCTACCCGAACCCTTTAAACCAAGAAGCATACCCGAACCCTTCAAACCAAGAAGCATACCCTAACCTTTTAAACCAAGAAGCATACTCGAACCCTTCAAACCAAGAAGTATACCCGAACCCTTCAAACCAAGACATACCCGAACCCTTCAAACCAAGAAGTATACCCGAACCCTTCAAACCAAGACATACCCGAATCCTTCAAACCAAGAAGTATACCCGAACCCTTCAAACCAAGAAGCATACCCGAATCCTTCAAACCAAGAAGTATACCCGAACTCTTCAAACCAAGAAGCATACCCGAATCCTTCAAACCAAGAAGTATACCCGAATCCTTCAAACCAAGAAGCATACCCGAATCCTTCAAACCAAGAAGTATACCCGAACCCTTCAAACCAAGAAGTATACCCGAACCCTTCAAACCAAGAAGCATACCCGAATCCTTCAAACCAAGAAGTATACCCGAACCCTTCAAACCAAGAAGCATACCTGAACCCTTCAAACCAAGAAGCATACCCGAATCCTTCAAACCAAGAAGCATACCAGAACCCTTCAAACCAAGACATACCCGAACCCTTCGAACTAAGAAGCATACCCGAACCCTTCAAACCAAGAAGCATACTCGAACCCTTCAAACCAAGACATACCCGAACCCTTCGAACCAAGAAGTATACCCGAACCCTTCAGACCAAGGAGCATACCCGAACCCTTCAGACCAAGGAGCATACACAAACTCTTCAAACCAAGAAGCATACCCTAACCCTTTAAACCAAGAAGCATACCCGAACCCTTTAGACCAAGTAGCATACCCGAACCCCAAACCAAGAAGCATACCCGCACCCTTTAGACCAAGTAGCAAACCCGAACCCTTAAAACCAAGAAGCATACTCGCACCCTTTAGACCAAGAAGCATACCCGAACCCCAAACCAAGAAGCATACCCGAACGCCAAACCAGGAAGCATACCCGAACCCTAAACCAAGAAGCATTCCCGAACCCCTCAGACCAAGAAGCATACGCAAACCCTAAAACAAGAAGCATATCGAAACCCTTTAGACCAGGAAGAATACCCGAACCCTAAACCAAGAAGTATTCCCGAACCCTTCAGACCAAGAAGCATATCGGAACCCCTCAGACCAAGAAGCATACGCGAACCCTAAACCAAGAAGCATACCCGAACCCCTCAGACCAAGAAGCATACCTGAACCCCTCAGACCAAGAAGCATACCCGAACCCTTCAGATCAAGCATACCCATTAACCACTCAAGCCGCCGAGGCTTATGCAGTATTCACAAATAATTGACTTTGTATGTTCTCTTTATTTCAGGTGCACGTCTTTCTTATATTCTTCAACATGGGCACCCGAGAAGCCATCATAGTCACTATCATCCTGAGCGTTACCTGGTTTACCACGTAAGTTGACCTTAAAAAAATGTAAATCATGTGTAAAGTGTCTTTTCTTTATTTCTATCTATCTTTTGACATTTCAAGCCGTAGCTGGCCCATAGTGCGTGGACCCAGAAACTCATTCTCTTATATAGATTTTTATTCTAGCAGTTTTAAATTCTTTTAAAGATATTTTATCTAATCTCGCCATTTGTCTCGGTTCTGTGTAAGCAGCTCTATCTCATTGAGGGAGCCGATCCCTGCTGTTCTTCCCTCTCTCATCAATTTTCTTCTCAGTGTCTCTCTGGGTCTTCCTCTTTTCCACGTACCTGTTGTTTCCCACATGATGGCTTGCTTATTCTAATTCAGTTATTATTTCTTCTCATCACATGTCCAAAATATGACCATCGTCTATTCTTCATTACTGAAGATATTAGGGGTTGATTGGCGATTTCTCTAATTTCCTCATTTGTTTTGAATTCGTTCCAACTAGTTTTTTAGACATTTATTATTAAATGCCTTCAACTTTGTTTATATGTCTCTTGTTGTTTTCCAGCTCTCACATGCTTTGCCATTCGGTTATTATCTCTTCTCATCACATGTCTAACATTTGATTTGTATTTATGTAATCAAAAATAGAGTACATTAATCAACCAAAACTACATTTATAGTCGTTGCCATATAAAGAACATATGAAGAACAATGAAAATACACAAATATATTTACATCATGTGGCTTTATTAAATATCGTTTTTACAAACCTTACATTAAGCAAGGTTGTTCTGAACGCACCTGAAGATAGGGAATAAGTAAAGACGACAGAAAGAAAAGAGTTGAGATCAACAACTATTTTGAAACGTCATGAGATGTGAAAGGCCAAAAAGTTTGAATAAAGAACGTCATCACCAGCAGTTAGTGCTCCCCCCCCCTCCTTTTCCATCTCATTATTAACACTGATGCAGCAGGAGACGAGGACAGGATAGACCTAGAACAATGAATTAAAAGAAAACACTTGCAGCATGAGATATGGAGCGTTGTTTAGTAAAGTAAAGTAAAGTAAAGTAAATTAAAGGTAATGTAAAGGTAATGTAAAGGTAAAGTAAAGTAAAGTAA